>BMAO01031282.1:0-24883 GCA_019973975.1 Trichonephila clavata
CTTTTCAAAATTTCAATTAGATCAAAAGTTATTGCAATAAAAATTTTCACATTTTGGATATTTGGCAGGGGAGACGTCATGAACAGGGAAAAAATTTCTAACTCCTATTCCAACCAAACTCTATTTCTGATGTAAAATCCGACGCTGATCGCGAATACATGTAGCGCTTTTCAAAATTTCAATTAGATCAAAAGTTATTGCAAAAAGAAATTTTCACATTTCTTGGATATTTGGCAGGGAGACGTCATGAACAGGAAAAATTTCTAACTCCTATTCCAACCAAACTCTATTTTCTGATGTAAAATCCGACGCTGATCGCGAATACATGTAGCGCTTTTCAAAATTTCAATTAGATCAAAAGTTATTGCAATAAAAATTTTCACATTTTTTGGATATTTGGCAGGGGAGACGTCATGAACAGGGAAAAAATTTCTAACTCCTATTCCAACCAAACTCTATTTTCTGATGTAAAAATCCGACGCTGATCGCGAATACATGTAGCGCTTTTCAAAATTTCAATTAGATCAAAAGTTATTGCAATAAGAAATTTTCACATTTCTTGGATATTTGGCAGGGGAGACGTCATGAACAGGAAAAAATTTCTAACTCCTATTCCAACCAAACTCTATTTTCTGAATGTAAAATCCGACGCTGATCGCGAATACATGTAGCGCTTTTCAAAATTTCAATTAGATCAAAAGTTATTGCAATAAGAAATTTTCACATTTCTTGGATATTTGGCAGGGGAGACGTCAATGAACAGGGAAAAAATTTCTAACTCCTATTCCAACCAAACTCTATTTTCTGATGTAAATCCGACGCTGATCGCGAATACATGTAGCGCTTTCAAAATTTCAATTAGATCAAAAGTTATTGCAATAAAAATTTTCACATTTCTTGGATATTTGGCAGGGGAGACGTCATGAACAGGGAAAAAATTTCTAACTCCTATTCCAACCAAACTCTATTTTCTGATGTAAAATCCGACGCTGATCGCGAATACATGTAGCGCTTTTCAAAATTTCAATTAGATCAAAAGTTATTGCAATAAGAAATTTTCACATTTTTGGATATTTGGCAGGGGAGACGTCATGAACAGGGAAAAAATTTCTAACTCCTATTCCAACCAAACTCCATTTTCTGATGTAAAATCCGACGCTGATCGCGAATACATGTAGCGCTTTTCAAAATTTCAATTAGATCAAAAGTTATTGCAATAAGAAATTTCACATTTCTTGGATATTTGGCAGGGGAGACGTCATGAACAGGGAAAAAATTTCTAACTCCTATTCCAACCAAACTCTATTTTCTGATGTAAAATCCGACGCTGATCGCGAATACATGTAGCGCTTTTCAAAATTTCAATTAGATCAAAAGTTATTGCAATAAAAATTTTCACATTTTTGGATATTTGGCAGGGGAGACGTCATGAACAGGGAAAAATTTCTAACTCCTATTCCAACCAAACTCTATTTTCTGATGTAAAATCCGACGCTGATCCGAATACATGTAGCGCTTTTCAAAATTTCAATTAGATCAAAAGTTATTGCAATAAAAAATTTTCACATTTTTTGGATATTTGGCAGGGGAGACGTCATGAACAGGGAAAAAATTTCTAACTCCTATTCCAACCAAACTCTATTTTCTGATGTAAAATCCGACGCTGATCGCGAATACATGTAGCGCTTTTCAAAATTTCAATTAGATCAAAAGTTATTGCAATAAAAATTTTCACATTTTTGGATATTTGGCAGGGGAGACGTCATGAACAGGGAAAATTTCTAACTCCTATTCCAACCAAACTCTATTTTCTGATGTAAAGTCCGACGCTGATCGCGAATACATGTAGCGCTTTTCAAAATTTCAATTAGATCAAAAGTTATTGCAAAAAAAATTTCACATTTCTTGGATATTTGGCAGGGGAGACGTCATGAACAGGGAAAAAATTTCTAACTCCTATTCCAACCAAACTCTATTTTCTGATGTAAAATCCGACGCTGATCGCGAATACATGTAGCGCTTTTCAAAATTTCAATTAGATCAAAAGTTATTGCAATAAAAATTTTCACATTTTTGGATATTTGGCAGGGGAGACGTCATGAACAGGGAAAAAATTTCTAACTCCTATTCCAACCAAACTCTATTTTCTGATGTAAAATCCGACGCTGATCGCGAATACATGTAGCGCTTTTCAAAATTTCAATTAGATCAAAAGTTATTGCAATAAAAATTTTCACATTTTTGGATATTTGGCAGGGGAGACGTCATGAACAGGGAAAAAATTTCTAACTCCTATTCCAACCAAACTCTATTTTCTGATGTAAAATCCGACGCTGATCGCGAATACATGTAGCGCTTTTCAAAATTTCAATTAGATCAAAAGTTATTGCAATAAAAATTTTCACATTTTTGGATATTTGGCAGGGGAGACGTCATGAACAGGGAAAAAATTTCTAACTCCTATTCCAACCAAACTCTATTTTCTGATGTAAAATCCGACGCTGATCGCGAATACATGTAGCGCTTTTCAAAATTTCAATTAGATCAAAAGTTATTGCAATAAAAATTTTCACATTTTTGGATATTTGGCAGGGGAGACGTCATGAACAGGGAAAAAATTTCTAACTCCTATTCCAACCAAACTCTATTTTCTGATGTAAAATCCGACGCTGATCGCGAATACATGTAGCGCTTTTCAAAATTTCAATTAGATCAAAAGTTATTGCAATAAAAATTTTCACATTTTTGGATATTTGGCAGGGGAGACGTCATGAACAGGGAAAAAATTTCTAACTCCTATTCCAACCAAACTCTATTTTCTGATGTAAAATCCGACGCTGATCGCGAATACATGTAGCGCTTTTCAAAATTTCAATTAGATCAAAAGTTATTGCAATAAAAATTTTCACATTTTTTGGATATTTGGCAGGGGAGACGTCATGAACAGGGAAAAAATTTCTAACTCCTATTCCAACCAAACTCTATTTTCTGATGTAAAATCCGACGCTGATCGCGAATACATGTAGCGCTTTTCAAAATTTCAATTAGATCAAAAGTTATTGCAATAAAAATTTTCACATTTCTTGGATATTTGGCAGGGGAGACGTCATGAACAGGGAAAAAATTTCTAACTCCTATTCCAACCAAACTCTATTTTCTGATGTAAAATCCGACGCTGATCGCGAATACATGTAGCGCTTTTCAAAATTTCAATTAGATCAAAAGTTATTGCAATAAGAAATTTTCACATTTTTGGATATTTGGCAGGGGAGACGTCATGAACAGGGAAAAATTTCTAACTCCTATTCCAACCAAACTCTATTTTCTGATGTAAAATCCGACGCTGATCGCGAATACATGTAGCGCTTTTCAAAATTTCAATTAGATCAAAAGTTATTGCAATAAGAAATTTTCACATTTCTTGGATATTTGGCAGGGGAGACGTCATGAACAGGGAAAAAATTTCTAACTCCTATTCCAACCAAACTCTATTTTCTGATGTAAAATCCGACGCTGATCGCGAATACATGTAGCGCTTTTCAAAATTTCAATTAGATCAAAAGTTATTGCAATAAAAATTTTCACATTTTTGGATATTTGGCAGGGGAGACGTCATGAACAGGGAAAAAATTTCTAACTCCTATTCCAACCAAACTCTATTTTCTGATGTAAAATCCGACGCTGATCGCGAATACATGTAGCGCTTTTCAAAATTTCAATTAGATCAAAAGTTATTGCAATAAAAATTTTCACATTTCTTGGATATTTGGCAGGGGAGACGTCATGAACAGGGAAAAATTTCTAACTCCTATTCCAACCAAACTCTATTTTCTGATGTAAAATCCGACGCTGATCGCGAATACATGTAGCGCTTTTCAAAATTTCAATTAGATCAAAAGTTATTGCAATAAAATTTTCACATTTTTGGATATTTGGCAGGGGAGACGTCATGAACAGGGAAAAATTTCTAACTCCTATTCCAACCAAACTCTATTTTCTGATGTAAAATCCGACGCTGATCGCGAATACATGTAGCGCTTTTCAAAATTTCAATTAGATCAAAAGTTATTGCAATAAAAATTTTCACATTTCTTGGATATTTGGCAGGGGAGACGTCATGAACAGGGAAAAAATTTCTAACTCCTATTCCAACCAAACTCTATTTTCTGATGTAAAATCCGACGCTGATCGCGAATACATGTAGCGCTTTTCAAAATTTCAATTAGATCAAAAGTTATTGCAATAAAAATTTTCACATTTTTGGATATTTGGCAGGGGAGACGTCATGAACAGGGAAAAAATTTCTAACTCCTATTCCAACCAAACTCTATTTTCTGATGTAAAATCCGACGCTGATCGCGAATACATGTAGCGCTTTTCAAAATTTCAATTAGATCAAAAGTTATTGCAATAAGAAATTTTCACATTTTTGGATATTTGGCAGGGGAGACGTCATGAACAGGGAAAAATTTCTAACTCCTATTCCAACCAAACTCTATTTTCTGATGTAAAATCCGACGCTGATCGCGAATACATGTAGCGCTTTTCAAAATTTCAATTAGATCAAAAGTTATTGCAATAAAAATTTTCACATTTTTGGATATTTGGCAGGGGAGACGTCATGAACAGGGAAAAAATTTCTAACTCCTATTCCAACCAAACTCTATTTTCTGATGTAAAATCCGACGCTGATCGCGAATACATGTAGCGCTTTTCAAAATTTCAATTAGATCAAAAGTTATTGCAATAAAAATTTTCACATTTTTGGATATTTGGCAGGGGAGACGTCATGAACAGGGAAAAATTTCTAACTCCTATTCCAACCAAACTCTATTTTCTGATGTAAAATCCGACGCTGATCGCGAATACATGTAGCGCTTTTCAAAATTTCAATTAGATCAAAAGTTATTGCAATAAAAATTTTCACATTTTTGGATATTTGGCAGGGGAGACGTCATGAACAGGGAAAAAATTTCTAACTCCTATTCCAACCAAACTCTATTTTCTGATGTAAAATCCGACGCTGATCGCGAATACATGTAGCGCTTTTCAAAATTTCAATTAGATCAAAAGTTATTGCAATAAAAATTTTCACATTTTTGGATATTTGGCAGGGGAGACGTCATGAACAGGGAAAAATTTCTAACTCCTATTCCAACCAAACTCTATTTTCTGATGTAAAATCCGACGCTGATCGCGAATACATGTAGCGCTTTTCAAAATTTCAATTAGATCAAAAGTTATTGCAATAAAAATTTTCACATTTTTGGATATTTGGCAGGGGAGACGTCATGAACAGGGAAAAATTTCTAACTCCTATTCCAACCAAACTCTATTTTCTGATGTAAAATCCGACGCTGATCGCGAATACATGTAGCGCTTTTCAAAATTTCAATTAGATCAAAAGTTATTGCAATAAAAATTTTCACATTTTTGGATATTTGGCAGGGGAGACGTCATGAACAGGGAAAAATTTCTAACTCCTATTCCAACCAAACTCTATTTTCTGATGTAAAATCCGACGCTGATCGCGAATACATGTAGCGCTTTTCAAAATTTCAATTAGATCAAAAGTTATTGCAATAAAAATTTTCACATTTTTGGATATTTGGCAGGGGAGACGTCATGAACAGGGAAAAATTTCTAACTCCTATTCCAACCAAACTCTATTTTCTGATGTAAAATCCGACGCTGATCGCGAATACATGTAGCGCTTTTCAAAATTTCAATTAGATCAAAAGTTATTGCAATAAAAATTTTCACATTTTTGGATATTTGGCAGGGGAGACGTCATGAACAGGGAAAAAATTTCTAACTCCTATTCCAACCAAACTCTATTTTCTGATGTAAAATCCGACGCTGATCGCGAATACATGTAGCGCTTTTCAAAATTTCAATTAGATCAAAAGTTATTGCAATAAAAATTTTCACATTTTTGGATATTTGGCAGGGGAGACGTCATGAACAGGGAAAAATTTCTAACTCCTATTCCAACCAAACTCTATTTTCTGATGTAAAATCCGACGCTGATCGCGAATACATGTAGCGCTTTTCAAAATTTCAATTAGATCAAAAGTTATTGCAATAAAAATTTTCACATTTTTGGATATTTGGCAGGGGAGACGTCATGAACAGGGAAAAAATTTCTAACTCCTATTCCAACCAAACTCTATTTTCTGATGTAAAATCCGACGCTGATCGCGAATACATGTAGCGCTTTTCAAAATTTCAATTAGATCAAAAGTTATTGCAATAAGAAATTTTCACATTTTTTGGATATTTGGCAGGGGAGACGTCATGAACAGGGAAAAAATTTCTAACTCCTATTCCAACAAACTCTATTTTCTGATGTAAAATCCGACGCTGATCGCGAATACATGTAGCGCTTTTCAAAATTTCAATTAGATCAAAAGTTATTGCAATAAAATTTTCACATTTTTGGATATTTGGCAGGGGAGACGTCATGAACAGGGAAAAATTTCTAACTCCTATTCCAACCAAACTCTATTTTCTGATGTAAAATCCGACGCTGATCGCGAATACATGTAGCGCTTTTCAAAATTTCAATTAGATCAAAAGTTATTGCAATAAAAATTTTCACATTTTTGGATATTTGGCAGGGGAGACGTCATGAACAGGGAAAAAATTTCTAACTCCTATTCCAACCAAACTCTATTTTCTGATGTAAAATCCGACGCTGATCGCGAATACATGTAGCGCTTTTCAAAATTTCAATTAGATCAAAAGTTATTGCAATAAAAATTTTCACATTTCTTGGATATTTGGCAGGGGAGACGTCATGAACAGGGAAAAATTTCTAACTCCTATTCCAACCAAACTCTATTTTCTGATGTAAAATCCGACGCTGATCGCGAATACATGTAGCGCTTTTCAAAATTTCAATTAGATCAAAAGTTATTGCAATAAAATTTTCACATTTCTTGGATATTTGGCAGGGGAGACGTCATGAACAGGGAAAAATTTCTAACTCCTATTCCAACCAAACTCTATTTTCTGATGTAAAATCCGACGCTGATCGCGAATACATGTAGCGCTTTTCAAAATTTCAATTAGATCAAAAGTTATTGCAATAAGAAATTTTCACATTTCTTGGATATTTGGCAGGGGAGACGTCATGAACAGGGAAAAAATTTCTAACTCCTATTCCAACCAAACTCTATTTCTGATGTAAATCCGACGCTGATCACGAATACATGTAGCCTTTTCAAAATTTCAATTAGATCAAAAGTTATTGCAATAAAAATTTTCACATTTTCTTGGATATTTGGCAGGGGAGACGTCATGAACAGGGAAAAAATTTCTAACTCCTATTCCAACCAAACTCTATTTTCTGATGTAAAATCCGACGCTGATCCGAATACATGTAGCGCTTTCAAAATTTCAATTAGATCAAAAGTTATTGCAATAAAAATTTTCACATTTTTTGGATATTTGGCAGGGGAGACGTCATGAACAGGGAAAAAATTTCTAACTCCTATTCCAACCAAACTCTATTTTCTGATGTAAAATCCGACGCTGATCGCGAATACATGTAGCGCTTTTCAAAATTTCAATTAGATCAAAAGTTATTGCAATAAGAAATTTTCACATTTTTGGATATTTGGCAGGGGAGACGTCATGAACAGGGAAAAAATTTCTAACTCCTATTCCAACCAAACTCTATTTCTGATGTAAAATCCGACGCTGATCGCGAATACATGTAGCGCTTTTCAAAATTTCAATTAGATCAAAAGTTATTGCAATAAAAATTTTCACATTTTTTGGATATTTGGCAGGGGAGACGTCATGAACAGGGAAAAATTTCTAACTCCTATTCCAACCAAACTCTATTTTCTGATGTAAAATCCGACGCTGATCGCGAATACATGTAGCGCTTTTCAAAATTTCAATTAGATCAAAAGTTATTGCAATAAAAATTTTCACATTTTTGGATATTTGGCAGGGGAGACGTCATGAACAGGGAAAAAATTTCTAACTCCTATTCCAACCAAACTCTATTTTCTGATGTAAAATCCGACGCTGATCGCGAATACATGTAGCGCTTTTCAAAATTTCAATTAGATCAAAAGTTATTGCAATAAAAATTTTCACATTTTTGGATATTTGGCAGGGGAGACGTCATGAACAGGGAAAAATTTCTAACTCCTATTCCAACCAAACTCTATTTTCTGATGTAAAATCCGACGCTGATCGCGAATACATGTAGCGCTTTTCAAAATTTCAATTAGATCAAAAGTTATTGCAATAAAAATTTTCACATTTTTGGATATTTGGCAGGGGAGACGTCATGAACAGGGAAAAAATTTCTAACTCCTATTCCAACCAAACTCTATTTTCTGATGTAAAATCCGACGCTGATCGCGAATACATGTAGCGCTTTTCAAAATTTCAATTAGATCAAAAGTTATTGCAATAAAAATTTTCACATTTTTGGATATTTGGCAGGGGAGACGTCATGAACAGGGAAAAATTTCTAACTCCTATTCCAACCAAACTCTATTTTCTGATGTAAAATCCGACGCTGATCGCGAATACATGTAGCGCTTTTCAAAATTTCAATTAGATCAAAAGTTATTGCAATAAAAATTTTCACATTTTTGGATATTTGGCAGGGAGACGTCATGAACAGGGAAAAATTTCTAACTCCTATTCCAACCAAACTCTATTTTCTGATGTAAAATCCGACGCTGATCGCGAATACATGTAGCGCTTTTCAAAATTTCAATTAGATCAAAAGTTATTGCAATAAAAATTTTCACATTTTTGGATATTTGGCAGGGGAGACGTCATGAACAGGGAAAAAATTTCTAACTCCTATTTCCAACCAAACTCTATTTTCTGATGTAAATCCGACGCTGATCCGAATACATGTAGCGCTTTTCAAAATTTCAATTAGATCAAAAGTTATTGCAATAAAAATTTTCACATTTTTTGGATATTTGGCAGGGAGACGTCATGAACAGGGAAAAAATTTCTAACTCCTATTCCAACAAACTCTATTTTCTGATGTAAAATCCGACGCTGATCGCGAATACATGTAGCGCTTTTCAAAATTTCAATTAGATCAAAAGTTATTGCAATAAAAAATTTTCACATTTCTTGGATATTTGGCAGGGAGACGTCATGAACAGGGAAAAAATTTCTAACTCCTATTCCAACCAAACTCTATTTTCTGATGTAAAATCCGACGCTGATCGCGAATACATGTAGCGCTTTTCAAAATTTCAATTAGATCAAAAGTTATTGCAATAAAAATTTTCACATTTTTGGATATTTGGCAGGGGAGACGTCATGAACAGGGAAAAAATTTCTAACTCCTATTCCAACCAAACTCTATTTTCTGATGTAAAATCCGACGCTGATCGCGAATACATGTAGCGCTTTTCAAAATTTCAATTAGATCAAAAGTTATTGCAATAAAAAATTTTCACATTTTTGGATATTTGGCAGGGGAGACGTCATGAACAGGGAAAAAATTTCTAACTCCTATTCCAACCAAACTCTATTTTCTGATGTAAAATCCGACGCTGATCGCGAATACATGTAGCGCTTTTCAAAATTTCAATTAGATCAAAAGTTATTGCAATAAAAATTTTCACATTTCTTGGATATTTGGCAGGGGAGACGTCATGAACAGGGAAAAATTTCTAACTCCTATTCCAACCAAACTCTATTTTCTGATGTAAAATCCGACGCTGATCGCGAATACATGTAGCGCTTTTCAAAATTTCAATTAGATCAAAAGTTATTGCAATAAAAATTTTCACATTTTTGGATATTTGGCAGGGGAGACGTCATGAACAGGGAAAAAATTTCTAACTCCTATTCCAACCAAACTCTATTTTCTGATGTAAAATCCGACGCTGATCGCGAATACATGTAGCGCTTTTCAAAATTTCAATTAGATCAAAAGTTATTGCAATAAAAATTTTCACATTTTTTGGATATTTTGGCAGGGGAGACGTCATGAACAGGGAAAAAATTTCTAACTCCTATTCCAACCAAACTCTATTTTCTGATGTAAAATCCGACGCTGATCGCGAATACATGTGTAGCGCTTTTCAAAATTTCAATTAGATCAAAAGTTATTGCAATAAAAATTTTCACATTTCTTGGATATTTGGCAGGGGAGACGTCATGAACAGGGAAAAAATTTCTAACTCCTATTCCAACCAAACTCTATTTTCTGATGTAAATCCGACGCTGATCGCGAATACATGTAGCGCTTTTCAAAATTTCAATTAGATCAAAAGTTATTGCAATAAAAATTTTCACATTTTTGGATATTTGGCAGGGGAGACGTCATGAACAGGGAAAAAATTTCTAACTCCTATTCCAACCAAACTCTATTTTCTGATGTAAAATCCGACGCTGATCGCGAATACATGTAGCGCTTTTCAAAATTTCAATTAGATCAAAAGTTATTGCAATAAAAATTTTCACATTTTTGGATATTTGGCAGGGGAGACGTCATGAACAGGGAAAAAATTTCTAACTCCTATTCCAACCAAACTCTATTTTCTGATGTAAAATCCGACGCTGATCGCGAATACATGTAGCGCTTTTCAAAATTTCAATTAGATCAAAAGTTATTGCAATAAAAATTTTCACATTTCTTGGATATTTGGCAGGGGAGACGTCATGAACAGGGAAAAATTTCTAACTCCTATTCCAACCAAACTCTATTTTCTGATGTAAAATCCGACGCTGATCGCGAATACATGTAGCGCTTTTCAAAATTTCAATTAGATCAAAAGTTATTGCAATAAAAATTTTCACATTTTTGGATATTTGGCAGGGGAGACGTCATGAACAGGGAAAAATTTCTAACTCCTATTCCAACCAAACTCTATTTTCTGATGTAAAATCCGACGCTGATCGCGAATACATGTAGCGCTTTTCAAAATTTCAATTAGATCAAAAGTTATTGCAATAAAAATTTTCACATTTTTGGATATTTGGCAGGGGAGACGTCATGAACAGGGAAAAATTTCTAACTCCTATTCCAACCAAACTCTATTTTCTGATGTAAAATCCGACGCTGATCGCGAATACATGTAGCGCTTTTCAAAATTTCAATTAGATCAAAAGTTATTGCAATAAAAATTTTCACATTTTTGGATATTTGGCAGGGGAGACGTCATGAACAGGGAAAAATTTCTAACTCCTATTCCAACCAAACTCTATTTTCTGATGTAAAATCCGACGCTGATCGCGAATACATGTAGCGCTTTTCAAAATTTCAATTAGATCAAAAGTTATTGCAATAAAAATTTTCACATTTTTGGATATTTGGCAGGGGAGACGTCATGAACAGGGAAAAATTTCTAACTCCTATTCCAACCAAACTCTATTTTCTGATGTAAAATCCGACGCTGATCGCGAATACATGTAGCGCTTTTCAAAATTTCAATTAGATCAAAAGTTATTGCAATAAAAATTTTCACATTTTTGGATATTTGGCAGGGGAGACGTCATGAACAGGGAAAAAATTTCTAACTCCTATTCCAACCAAACTCTATTTTCTGATGTAAAATCCGACGCTGATCGCGAATACATGTAGCGCTTTTCAAAATTTCAATTAGATCAAAAGTTATTGCAATAAAATTTTCACATTTTTGGATATTTGGCAGGGGAGACGTCATGAACAGGGAAAAAATTTCTAACTCCTATTCCAACCAAACTCTATTTTCTGATGTAAAATCCGACGCTGATCGCGAATACATGTAGCGCTTTTCAAAATTTCAATTAGATCAAAAGTTATTGCAATAAAAATTTTCACATTTTTGGATATTTGGCAGGGGAGACGTCATGAACAGGGAAAAATTTCTAACTCCTATTCCAACCAAACTCTATTTTCTGATGTAAAATCCGACGCTGATCGCGAATACATGTAGCGCTTTTCAAAATTTCAATTAGATCAAAAGTTATTGCAATAAAATTTTCACATTTTTGGATATTTGGCAGGGGAGACGTCATGAACAGGGAAAAATTTCTAACTCCTATTCCAACCAAACTCTATTTTCTGATGTAAAATCCGACGCTGATCGCGAATACATGTAGCGCTTTTCAAAATTTCAATTAGATCAAAAGTTATTGCAATAAAAATTTTCACATTTTTGGATATTTGGCAGGGGAGACGTCATGAACAGGGAAAAATTTCTAACTCCTATTCCAACCAAACTCTATTTTCTGATGTAAAATCCGACGCTGATCGCGAATACATGTAGCGCTTTTCAAAATTTCAATTAGATCAAAAGTTATTGCAATAAAAATTTTCACATTTTTGGATATTTGGCAGGGGAGACGTCATGAACAGGGAAAAATTTCTAACTCCTATTCCAACCAAACTCTATTTTCTGATGTAAAATCCGACGCTGATCGCGAATACATGTAGCGCTTTTCAAAATTTCAATTAGATCAAAAGTTATTGCAATAAAAATTTTCACATTTTTGGATATTTGGCAGGGGAGACGTCATGAACAGGGAAAAATTTCTAACTCCTATTCCAACCAAACTCTATTTTCTGATGTAAAATCCGACGCTGATCGCGAATACATGTAGCGCTTTTCAAAATTTCAATTAGATCAAAAGTTATTGCAATAATTTTCACATTTCTTGGATATTTGGCAGGGGAGACGTCATGAACAGGGAAAAATTTCTAACTCCTATTCCAACCAAACTCTATTTTCTGATGTAAAATCCGACGCTGATCGCGAATACATGTAGCGCTTTTCAAAATTTCAATTAGATCAAAAGTTATTGCAATAAAAATTTTCACATTTTTGGATATTTGGCAGGGGAGACGTCATGAACAGGGAAAAATTTCTAACTCCTATTCCAACCAAACTCTATTTTCTGATGTAAAATCCGACGCTGATCGCGAATACATGTAGCGCTTTTCAAAATTTCAATTAGATCAAAAGTTATTGCAATAAAAATTTTCACATTTTTGGATATTTGGCAGGGGAGACGTCATGAACAGGGAAAAATTTCTAACTCCTATTCCAACCAAACTCTATTTTCTGATGTAAAATCCGACGCTGATCGCGAATACATGTAGCGCTTTTCAAAATTTCAATTAGATCAAAAGTTATTGCAATAAAATTTTCACATTTTTGGATATTTGGCAGGGGAGACGTCATGAACAGGGAAAAAATTTCTAACTCCTATTCCAACCAAACTCTATTTTCTGATGTAAAATCCGACGCTGATCGCGAATACATGTAGCGCTTTTCAAAATTTCAATTAGATCAAAAGTTATTGCAATAAAAATTTTCACATTTTTGGATATTTGGCAGGGGAGACGTCATGAACAGGGAAAAATTTCTAACTCCTATTCCAACCAAACTCTATTTTCTGATGTAAAATCCGACGCTGATCGCGAATACATGTAGCGCTTTTCAAAATTTCAATTAGATCAAAAGTTATTGCAATAAAAATTTTCACATTTTTGGATATTTGGCAGGGGAGACGTCATGAACAGGGAAAAATTTCTAACTCCTATTCCAACCAAACTCTATTTTCTGATGTAAAATCCGACGCTGATCGCGAATACATGTAGCGCTTTTCAAAATTTCAATTAGATCAAAAGTTATTGCAATAAAATTTTCACATTTTTGGATATTTGGCAGGGGAGACGTCATGAACAGGGAAAAATTTCTAACTCCTATTCCAACCAAACTCTATTTTCTGATGTAAAATCCGACGCTGATCGCGAATACATGTAGCGCTTTTCAAAATTTCAATTAGATCAAAAGTTATTGCAATAAAAATTTTCACATTTTTGGATATTTGGCAGGGGAGACGTCATGAACAGGGAAAAAATTTCTAACTCCTATTCCAACCAAACTCTATTTTCTGATGTAAAATCCGACGCTGATCGCGAATACATGTAGCGCTTTTCAAAATTTCAATTAGATCAAAAGTTATTGCAATAAAATTTTCACATTTTTGGATATTTGGCAGGGGAGACGTCATGAACAGGGAAAAATTTCTAACTCCTATTCCAACCAAACTCTATTTTCTGATGTAAAATCCGACGCTGATCGCGAATACATGTAGCGCTTTTCAAAATTTCAATTAGATCAAAAGTTATTGCAATAAAAATTTTCACATTTTTGGATATTTGGCAGGGGAGACGTCATGAACAGGGAAAAAATTTCTAACTCCTATTCCAACCAAACTCTATTTTCTGATGTAAAATCCGACGCTGATCGCGAATACATGTAGCGCTTTTCAAAATTTCAATTAGATCAAAAGTTATTGCAATAAAAATTTTCACATTTTTGGATATTTGGCAGGGGAGACGTCATGAACAGGGAAAAATTTCTAACTCCTATTCCAACCAAACTCTATTTTCTGATGTAAAATCCGACGCTGATCGCGAATACATGTAGCGCTTTTCAAAATTTCAATTAGATCAAAAGTTATTGCAATAAAAATTTTCACATTTTTGGATATTTGGCAGGGGAGACGTCATGAACAGGGAAAAAATTTCTAACTCCTATTCCAACCAAACTCTATTTTCTGATGTAAAATCCGACGCTGATCGCGAATACATGTAGCGCTTTTCAAAATTTCAATTAGATCAAAAGTTATTGCAATAAAAATTTTCACATTTTTGGATATTTGGCAGGGGAGACGTCATGAACAGGGAAAAATTTCTAACTCCTATTCCAACCAAACTCTATTTTCTGATGTAAAATCCGACGCTGATCGCGAATACATGTAGCGCTTTTCAAAATTTCAATTAGATCAAAAGTTATTGCAATAAAAATTTTCACATTTTTGGATATTTGGCAGGGGAGACGTCATGAACAGGGAAAAAATTTCTAACTCCTATTCCAACCAAACTCTATTTTCTGATGTAAAATCCGACGCTGATCGCGAATACATGTAGCGCTTTTCAAAATTTCAATTAGATCAAAAGTTATTGCAATAAAAATTTTCACATTTTTGGATATTTGGCAGGGGAGACGTCATGAACAGGGAAAAATTTCTAACTCCTATTCCAACCAAACTCTATTTTCTGATGTAAAATCCGACGCTGATCGCGAATACATGTAGCGCTTTTCAAAATTTCAATTAGATCAAAAGTTATTGCAATAAAAATTTTCACATTTTTGGATATTTGGCAGGGGAGACGTCATGAACAGGGAAAAAATTTCTAACTCCTATTCCAACCAAACTCTATTTTCTGATGTAAAATCCGACGCTGATCGCGAATACATGTAGCGCTTTTCAAAATTTCAATTAGATCAAAAGTTATTGCAATAAAAATTTTCACATTTTTGGATATTTGGCAGGGGAGACGTCATGAACAGGGAAAAAATTTCTAACTCCTATTCCAACCAAACTCTATTTTCTGATGTAAAATCCGACGCTGATCGCGAATACATGTAGCGCTTTTCAAAATTTCAATTAGATCAAAAGTTATTGCAATAAAAATTTTCACATTTTTGGATATTTGGCAGGGGAGACGTCATGAACAGGGAAAAAATTTCTAACTCCTATTCCAACCAAACTCTATTTTCTGATGTAAAATCCGACGCTGATCGCGAATACATGTAGCGCTTTTCAAAATTTCAATTAGATCAAAAGTTATTGCAATAAAAATTTTCACATTTTTGGATATTTGGCAGGGGAGACGTCATGAACAGGGAAAAATTTCTAACTCCTATTCCAACCAAACTCTATTTTCTGATGTAAAATCCGACGCTGATCGCGAATACATGTAGCGCTTTTCAAAATTTCAATTAGATCAAAAGTTATTGCAATAAAAATTTTCACATTTTTGGATATTTGGCAGGGGAGACGTCATGAACAGGGAAAAAATTTCTAACTCCTATTCCAACCAAACTCTATTTTCTGATGTAAAATCCGACGCTGATCGCGAATACATGTAGCGCTTTTCAAAATTTCAATTAGATCAAAAGTTATTGCAATAAAAATTTTCACATTTTTGGATATTTGGCAGGGGAGACGTCATGAACAGGGAAAAAATTTCTAACTCCTATTCCAACCAAACTCTATTTTCTGATGTAAAATCCGACGCTGATCGCGAATACATGTAGCGCTTTTCAAAATTTCAATTAGATCAAAAGTTATTGCAATAAAAATTTTCACATTTTTGGATATTTGGCAGGGGAGACGTCATGAACAGGGAAAAAATTTCTAACTCCTATTCCAACCAAACTCTATTTTCTGATGTAAAATCCGACGCTGATCGCGAATACATGTAGCGCTTTTCAAAATTTCAATTAGATCAAAAGTTATTGCAATAAAAATTTTCACATTTTTGGATATTTGGCAGGGGAGACGTCATGAACAGGGAAAAAATTTCTAACTCCTATTCCAACCAAACTCTATTTTCTGATGTAAAATCCGACGCTGATCGCGAATACATGTAGCGCTTTTCAAAATTTCAATTAGATCAAAAGTTATTGCAATAAAAATTTTCACATTTTTGGATATTTGGCAGGGGAGACGTCATGAACAGGGAAAAAATTTCTAACTCCTATTCCAACCAAACTCTATTTTCTGATGTAAAATCCGACGCTGATCGCGAATACATGTAGCGCTTTTCAAAATTTCAATTAGATCAAAAGTTATTGCAATAAAAATTTTCACATTTTTGGATATTTGGCAGGGGAGACGTCATGAACAGGGAAAAATTTCTAACTCCTATTCCAACCAAACTCTATTTTCTGATGTAAAATCCGACGCTGATCGCGAATACATGTAGCGCTTTTCAAAATTTCAATTAGATCAAAAGTTATTGCAATAAAATTTTCACATTTTTGGATATTTGGCAGGGGAGACGTCATGAACAGGGAAAAAATTTCTAACTCCTATTCCAACCAAACTCTATTTTCTGATGTAAAATCCGACGCTGATCGCGAATACATGTAGCGCTTTTCAAAATTTCAATTAGATCAAAAGTTATTGCAATAAAAATTTTCACATTTTTGGATATTTGGCAGGGGAGACGTCATGAACAGGGAAAAATTTCTAACTCCTATTCCAACCAAACTCTATTTTCTGATGTAAAATCCGACGCTGATCGCGAATACATGTAGCGCTTTTCAAAATTTCAATTAGATCAAAAGTTATTGCAATAAAAATTTTCACATTTTTGGATATTTGGCAGGGGAGACGTCATGAACAGGGAAAAATTTCTAACTCCTATTCCAACCAAACTCTATTTTCTGATGTAAAATCCGACGCTGATCGCGAATACATGTAGCGCTTTTCAAAATTTCAATTAGATCAAAAGTTATTGCAATAAAAATTTTCACATTTTTGGATATTTGGCAGGGGAGACGTCATGAACAGGGAAAAAATTTCTAACTCCTATTCCAACCAAACTCTATTTTCTGATGTAAAATCCGACGCTGATCGCGAATACATGTAGCGCTTTTCAAAATTTCAATTAGATCAAAAGTTATTGCAATAAAAATTTTCACATTTTTGGATATTTGGCAGGGGAGACGTCATGAACAGGGAAAAATTTCTAACTCCTATTCCAACCAAACTCTATTTTCTGATGTAAAATCCGACGCTGATCGCGAATACATGTAGCGCTTTTCAAAATTTCAATTAGATCAAAAGTTATTGCAATAAAAATTTTCACATTTTTGGATATTTGGCAGGGGAGACGTCATGAACAGGGAAAAATTTCTAACTCCTATTCCAACCAAACTCTATTTTCTGATGTAAAATCCGACGCTGATCGCGAATACATGTAGCGCTTTTCAAAATTTCAATTAGATCAAAAGTTATTGCAATAAAAATTTTCACATTTTTGGATATTTGGCAGGGGAGACGTCATGAACAGGGAAAAATTTCTAACTCCTATTCCAACCAAACTCTATTTTCTGATGTAAAATCCGACGCTGATCGCGAATACATGTAGCGCTTTTCAAAATTTCAATTAGATCAAAAGTTATTGCAATAAAAATTTTCACATTTTTGGATATTTGGCAGGGGAGACGTCATGAACAGGGAAAAAATTTCTAACTCCTATTCCAACCAAACTCTATTTTCTGATGTAAAATCCGACGCTGATCGCGAATACATGTAGCGCTTTTCAAAATTTCAATTAGATCAAAAGTTATTGCAATAAAAATTTTCACATTTTTGGATATTTGGCAGGGGAGACGTCATGAACAGGGAAAAAATTTCTAACTCCTATTCCAACCAAACTCTATTTTCTGATGTAAAATCCGACGCTGATCGCGAATACATGTAGCGCTTTTCAAAATTTCAATTAGATCAAAAGTTATTGCAATAAAAATTTTCACATTTTTGGATATTTGGCAGGGGAGACGTCATGAACAGGGAAAAATTTCTAACTCCTATTCCAACCAAACTCTATTTTCTGATGTAAAATCCGACGCTGATCGCGAATACATGTAGCGCTTTTCAAAATTTCAATTAGATCAAAAGTTATTGCAATAAAAATTTTCACATTTTTGGATATTTGGCAGGGGAGACGTCATGAACAGGGAAAAAATTTCTAACTCCTATTCCAACCAAACTCTATTTTCTGATGTAAAATCCGACGCTGATCGCGAATACATGTAGCGCTTTTCAAAATTTCAATTAGATCAAAAGTTATTGCAATAAAAATTTTCACATTTTTGGATATTTGGCAGGGGAGACGTCATGAACAGGGAAAAAATTTCTAACTCCTATTCCAACCAAACTCTATTTTCTGATGTAAAATCCGACGCTGATCGCGAATACATGTAGCGCTTTTCAAAATTTCAATTAGATCAAAAGTTATTGCAATAAAAATTTTCACATTTTTGGATATTTGGCAGGGGAGACGTCATGAACAGGGAAAAATTTCTAACTCCTATTCCAACCAAACTCTATTTTCTGATGTAAAATCCGACGCTGATCGCGAATACATGTAGCGCTTTTCAAAATTTCAATTAGATCAAAAGTTATTGCAATAAAAATTTTCACATTTTTGGATATTTGGCAGGGGAGACGTCATGAACAGGGAAAAATTTCTAACTCCTATTCCAACCAAACTCTATTTTCTGATGTAAAATCCGACGCTGATCGCGAATACATGTAGCGCTTTTCAAAATTTCAATTAGATCAAAAGTTATTGCAATAAAAATTTTCACATTTCTTGGATATTTGGCAGGGGAGACGTCATGAACAGGGAAAAATTTCTAACTCCTATTCCAACCAAACTCTATTTTCTGATGTAAAATCCGACGCTGATCGCGAATACATGTAGCGCTTTTCAAAATTTCAATTAGATCAAAAGTTATTGCAATAAAAATTTTCACATTTTTGGATATTTGGCAGGGGAGACGTCATGAACAGGGAAAAAATTTCTAACTCCTATTCCAACCAAACTCTATTTTCTGATGTAAAATCCGACGCTGATCGCGAATACATGTAGCGCTTTTCAAAATTTCAATTAGATCAAAAGTTATTGCAATAAAAATTTTCACATTTTTGGATATTTGGCAGGGGAGACGTCATGAACAGGGAAAAATTTCTAACTCCTATTCCAACCAAACTCTATTTTCTGATGTAAAATCCGACGCTGATCGCGAATACATGTAGCGCTTTTCAAAATTTCAATTAGATCAAAAGTTATTGCAATAAAAATTTTCACATTTTTGGATATTTGGCAGGGGAGACGTCATGAACAGGGAAAAATTTCTAACTCCTATTCCAACCAAACTCTATTTTCTGATGTAAAATCCGACGCTGATCGCGAATACATGTAGCGCTTTTCAAAATTTCAATTAGATCAAAAGTTATTGCAATAAAAATTTTCACATTTTTGGATATTTGGCAGGGGAGACGTCATGAACAGGGAAAAATTTCTAACTCCTATTCCAACCAAACTCTATTTTCTGATGTAAAATCCGACGCTGATCGCGAATACATGTAGCGCTTTTCAAAATTTCAATTAGATCAAAAGTTATTGCAATAAAAATTTTCACATTTTTGGATATTTGGCAGGGGAGACGTCATGAACAGGGAAAAAATTTCTAACTCCTATTCCAACCAAACTCTATTTTCTGATGTAAAATCCGACGCTGATCGCGAATACATGTAGCGCTTTTCAAAATTTCAATTAGATCAAAAGTTATTGCAATAAGAAATTTTCACATTTTTGGATATTTGGCAGGGGAGACGTCATGAACAGGGAAAAAATTTCTAACTCCTATTCCAACCAAACTCTATTTTCTGATGTAAAATCCGACGCTGATCGCGAATACATGTAGCGCTTTTCAAAATTTCAATTAGATCAAAAGTTATTGCAATAAAAATTTTCACATTTTTGGATATTTGGCAGGGGAGACGTCATGAACAGGGAAAAAATTTCTAACTCCTATTCCAACCAAACTCTATTTTCTGATGTAAAATCCGACGCTGATCGCGAATACATGTAGCGCTTTTCAAAATTTCAATTAGATCAAAAGTTATTGCAATAAAAATTTTCACATTTTTGGATATTTGGCAGGGGAGACGTCATGAACAGGGAAAAAATTTCTAACTCCTATTCCAACCAAACTCTATTTTCTGATGTAAAATCCGACGCTGATCGCGAATACATGTAGCGCTTTTCAAAATTTCAATTAGATCAAAAGTTATTGCAATAAAAATTTTCACATTTTTGGATATTTGGCAGGGGAGACGTCATGAACAGGGAAAAATTTCTAACTCCTATTCCAACCAAACTCTATTTTCTGATGTAAAATCCGACGCTGATCGCGAATACATGTAGCGCTTTTCAAAATTTCAATTAGATCAAAAGTTATTGCAATAAAAATTTTCACATTTTTGGATATTTGGCAGGGGAGACGTCATGAACAGGGAAAAAATTTCTAACTCCTATTCCAACCAAACTCTATTTTCTGATGTAAAATCCGACGCTGATCGCGAATACATGTAGCGCTTTTCAAAATTTCAATTAGATCAAAAGTTATTGCAATAAAAATTTTCACATTTTTGGATATTTGGCAGGGGAGACGTCATGAACAGGGAAAAATTTCTAACTCCTATTCCAACCAAACTCTATTTTCTGATGTAAAATCCGACGCTGATCGCGAATACATGTAGCGCTTTTCAAAATTTCAATTAGATCAAAAGTTATTGCAATAAAAATTTTCACATTTTTGGATATTTGGCAGGGGAGACGTCATGAACAGGGAAAAAATTTCTAACTCCTATTCCAACCAAACTCTATTTTCTGATGTAAAATCCGACGCTGATCGCGAATACATGTAGCGCTTTTCAAAATTTCAATTAGATCAAAAGTTATTGCAATAAAAATTTTCACATTTTTGGATATTTGGCAGGGGAGACGTCATGAACAGGGAAAAAATTTCTAACTCCTATTCCAACCAAACTCTATTTTCTGATGTAAAATCCGACGCTGATCGCGAATACATGTAGCGCTTTTCAAAATTTCAATTAGATCAAAAGTTATTGCAATAAAAATTTTCACATTTTTGGATATTTGGCAGGGGAGACGTCATGAACAGGGAAAAAATTTCTAACTCCTATTCCAACCAAACTCTATTTTCTGATGTAAAATCCGACGCTGATCGCGAATACATGTAGCGCTTTTCAAAATTTCAATTAGATCAAAAGTTATTGCAATAAAAATTTTCACATTTCTTGGATATTTGGCAGGGGAGACGTCATGAACAGGGAAAAAATTTCTAACTCCTATTCCAACCAAACTCTATTTTCTGATGTAAAATCCGACGCTGATCGCGAATACATGTAGCGCTTTTCAAAATTTCAATTAGATCAAAAGTTATTGCAATAAGAAATTTTCACATTTTTGGATATTTGGCAGGGGAGACGTCATGAACAGGGAAAAAATTTCTAACTCCTATTCCAACCAAACTCTATTTTCTGATGTAAAATCCGACGCTGATCGCGAATACATGTAGCGCTTTTCAAAATTTCAATTAGATCAAAAGTTATTGCAATAAAAATTTTCACATTTTTGGATATTTGGCAGGGGAGACGTCATGAACAGGGAAAAAATTTCTAACTCCTATTCCAACCAAACTCTATTTTCTGATGTAAAATCCGACGCTGATCGCGAATACATGTAGCGCTTTTCAAAATTTCAATTAGATCAAAAGTTATTGCAATAAAAATTTTCACATTTTTGGATATTTGGCAGGGGAGACGTCATGAACAGGGAAAAAATTTCTAACTCCTATTCCAACCAAACTCTATTTTCTGATGTAAAATCCGACGCTGATCGCGAATACATGTAGCGCTTTTCAAAATTTCAATTAGATCAAAAGTTATTGCAATAAAAAAATTTTCACATTTTTGGATATTTGGCAGGGGAGACGTCATGAACAGGGAAAAAAATTTCTAACTCCTATTCCAACCAAACTCTATTTTCTGATGTAAAATCCGACGCTGATCGCGAATACATGTAGCGCTTTTCAAAATTTCAATTAGATCAAAAGTTATTGCAATAAGAAATTTTCACATTTTTTGGATATTTGGCAGGGGAGACGTCATGAACAGGGAAAAATTTCTAACTCCTATTCCAACCAAACTCTATTTTCTGATGTAAAATCCGACGCTGATCGCGAATACATGTAGCGCTTTTCAAAATTTCAATTAGATCAAAAGTTATTGCAATAAGAAATTTTCACATTTTTTGGATATTTGGCAGGGGAGACGTCATGAACAGGGAAAAAATTTCTAACTCCTATTCCAACCAAACTCTATTTTCTGATGTAAAAATCCGACGCTGATCGCGAATACATGTAGCAGCTTTTCAAAATTTCAATTAGATCAAAAGTTATTGCAATAAAAAATTTTCACATTTTTTGGATATTTGGCAGGGGAGACGTCATGAACAGGGAAAAAATTTCTAACTCCTATTCCAACGAAACTCTATTTTCTGATGTAAAATCCGACGCTGATCGCGAATACATGTAGCGACTTTTCAAATTTCAATTAGATCAAAAGTTATTGCAATAAAAATTTTCACATTTTTGGATATTTGGCAGGGGAGACGTCATGAATCAGGGAAAAAATTTCTAACTCCTATTCCAACCAAACTCTATTTTCTGATGTAAAATCCGACGCTGATCGCGAATACATGTAGCGCTTTTTCAAAATTTCAATTAGATCAAAAGTTATTGCAATAAAAAATTTTCACATTTTTTGGATATTTGGCAGGGGAGACGTCATGAACAGGGAAAAATTTCTAACTCCTATTCCAACCAAACTCTATTTTCTGATGTAAAATCCGACGCTGATCGCGAATACATGTAGCGCTTTTTCAAAATTTCAATTAGATCAAAAGTTATTGCAATAAAGAATTTTCACATTTCTTGGATATTTGGCAGGGGAGACGTCATGAACAGGGAAAAAATTTCTAACTCCTATTCAACCAAACTCTATTTTCTGATGTAAAATCCGACGCTGATCAGCGAATACATGTAGCACTTTTCAAAATTTCAAATTAGATCAAAAGTTATTGCAATAAGAAATTTTCACATTTCTTGGATATTTGGCAGGGGAGACGTCATGAACAGGGAAAAATTTCTAACTCCTATTCCAACCAAACTCTATTTTCTGATGTAAATCCGACGCTGATCACGAATACATGTAGCACTTTTCAAAATTTCAATTAGATCAAAAGTTATTGCAATTAAAATTTTCACATTTTTTGGATATTTGGCAGGGGAGACGTCATGAACAGGGAAACAATTTCTAACTCCTATTCCAACCAAACTCTATTTTCTGATGTAAAATCCGACGCTGATCGCGAATACATGTAGCGCTTTTCAAATTTCAATTAGATCAAAAGTTATTGCAATAAAAATTTTCACATTTCTTGGATATTTTGGCAGGGGAGACGTCATGAACAGGGAAACAATTTCTAACTCCTATTCCAACCAAACTCTATTTTCTGATGTAAATCCGACGCTGATCGCGAATACATGTAGCGCTTTTCAAAAATTTCAATTAGATCAAAAGTTATTGCAATAAGAATTTTTCACATTTCTTGGATATTTGGCAGGGGAGACGTCATGAACAGGGAAAAAATTTCTAACTCCTATTCCAACCAAAATCTATTTTCTGATGTAAAATCCGACGCTGATCACGAATACATGTAGCACTTTTCAAAATTTCAATTAGATCAAAAGTTATTGCAATAAAAATTTTCACATTTCTTGGATATTTGGCAGGGGAGACGTCATGAACAGGGAAAAAATTTCTAACTCCTATTCAACCAAACTCTATTTTCTGATGTAAAATCCGACGCTGATCGCGAATACATGTAGCGCTTTTCAAATTTCAATTAGATCAAAAGTTATTGCAATAAGAAATTTTCACATTTCTTGGATATTTGCAGGGGAGACGTCATGAACAGGAAAAAATTTCTAACTCCTATTCCAACCAAACTCTATTTCTGATGTAAAGTCCGACGCTGATCACGAATACATGTAGCACTTTTCAAATTTCAATTAGATCAAAAGTTATTGCAATAAGAAATTTTCACATTTTTTGGATATTTGGCAGGGAGACGTCATGAACAGGGAAAAAATTTCTAACTCCTATTCCAACCAAACTCTATTTTCTGATGTAAAATCCGACGCTGATCGCGAATACATGTAGCGCTTTTCAAAATTTCAATTAGATCAAAAGTTATTGCAATAAAAATTTTTCACATTTTTGATATTTTGGCAGGGAGACGTCATGAACAGGGAAAAAATTTCTAACTCCTATTCCAAAAAACTCTATTTTCTGATGTAAAATCCGACGCTGATCGCGAATACATGTAGCGCTTTTCAAAATTTCAATTAGATCAAAAGTTATTGCAATAAAA
>BMAO01031283.1:0-22938 GCA_019973975.1 Trichonephila clavata
TGTGACATTCCATCTCATTTCTCCCTCAGAGAATGGATATTTTGATGTAAGCGCGTTCGCTGCTCAACACGGGCTACTTCCATCTCACACGACACTCACCAACTGACTGATTTCACAGCCCTCTCTGCACTACTACCAGCTATTACAGAGACAGTTGTTGTTCTGCATACACACTAGGCCTGCAGAACTTCCACATGACTCATATACGCGTTTGTGATCCGTTCACATATCTACAAGAAAACAAATAGTTGCCATGACTTATGCCCCAACCCTCGTATATATATAATATATAAAAATATAGGTTTATCCATATAGAAATAGAGGTATATGAAATATACCTAATGCTAAGTGGTACAAAAACTTATAAGTCGTTTTCGTTATTCAATCAATCAATCAAAACAAACATCACTTTTAAGTTTATTCCTTCGTGGTCGTCTTCACTTGATTTAATTTTTGAAACGATTTGTTCCCCACAATAATCTAGTCAATAAATAGTATCTCGCTTTATGTTATACATTTTCTGTAATGTTTTTAAATTCAAATAGAATCAATTTAATTTGCTTTTTAAAAATCGTTTTCTGGTTTGTAAAATGTAACAATGATAAAGAAAAAGAATTCTTTTGTACCATTTCGATATAATTTTCCATTTTAAATGACTTTTATGCACATAAAAGACATTTATTATAGATTTATTTTTAACTAATGGGTAAAAAACCAAGAATTAAGTTGATTAATTTAAAACAAATTTATCTCAAGTAATTGTATTACGTAACTTCGTAAAATTTATGACATTTAGTTCAGTTTAGTTACTTAAATCCAAAAAGAATCAATGTTTATTCAATTCAAGATTATAATTTCAATACTTTCGTCTAAATCGAAAATTATGCTCCATAATTAAAGTTAAAGTACTTTTCCTAATCACTTATAATGAAACAAGCAATTAAAAGGGTTTTAAATATCTTAGTAAACTCCAGCTTAAGTTTATGTAGAAAAGTTCTATAATCAACATTTTGAATGCATGCTTCAAATTTGCGAAGAATAATAGTTTCCACTGAAATATTAATAATTCATAAATGTTTAATGAAATGCAATTCGCAAGCAAACACAATTCTAGTTGCCTTAACTAAATAGTTTCAAATTTAATTTGAAGTCATAATCTAAGTATAATGACCTTAAATGTAGTTCGCCTTTAGAAACATAATTACTAATTATTGCATTTTCAATTTACAATCTATGCTGAGAATCTTAAAATTCATTGTGTACTGCTTTATTATCTTTTCAGATATTCTGTAAACCAACAAATTATACATTCTTTGTTTAAATTATTTCCCACCCATTATAAATTAAAAGGTTATTGTTGATTTACTTGTAAAATATATTCGAATTCATTTACAAAGAATTATAATTCTTATACGGGGGTGTGCGTGTGTTTTCTGTAAGACATCATTTCTAATGATATTAAAAAAGCTTTTATGTTTCCATTCGCAATCATTTTTCTAATTACCATCAATTACTTAGATTGAATGTGTAGCGGTATAATCTATATAAGCCATTAACAGCTTCCGGACTAAAGGAATCATTTTGGTCCAGCGGTATGTTAAGAGCTTACGGAACCAAAGGTCGCGGGATCTGTCCTCCGGATAAGCGCGCCACTTCATTCGTAACCCTGTCTGAACTCAGAAAAAAAGCAACTTTCTGAACTGTCGTGGCGCTATCTACCCCCAAAAAGAGCAACCAAAAACTCGTCAGATTCTCTTGACGCAGCCAAACAAACTCGCCCGACTCACGTGACACACCATCTCCAATCAACAGCAACAACGCACACGCTCGCCATAACAACTATATCGTTCGTTCGCCTAGCCAGTGATTCACTGGTGGGGGAGTGTGTAGCGGTATCATCTATATAATTCAGTAACAATTTTTGAATTAAAGGGATTATTTTGGTCCAGTGGTTTGTTACGTGCTTACGGAACCGAAGGTCGCGGGTTTTGTCCTCTGGACAAGCACGCCACTTCAAATGTATGTCCGTTAACAATTGAAAATTCAATAATGCACGGAATAATGTAGGTAGTGAGCAAAAATTGGAGCATATGCTTGAAATGAGGTGTGGTTTTATTGAAATCAAAAAGTGCAAAAATAGCCAACAGATGGCGCTGGACACAAAAATGTCAATGACACACCGCATTGAAATCGGGTATAAAATGAACAGTAGTCAGAGAGAAAACAGATGCACTGGTAATTGTGGTATGTTGACTTTACCAGAAAAGGCATTGCTAGTACAGCTGTAATATTAAAAGGAAAATTTGTTTCGGCAGCGTTACAATCCTATCACCAAAAGTAAGATGTGAAAGATCTCTTGTGCATATCGTTTGGGGAGGATCACGTACTTAGCAGCCATTTCCATTGGCCTCCTAGGCTCCCAGACCTCAATCCAAGTGATTATTGGTTGTAGAGCAACCAATAATCACAAGCCTACTGAAATCACAAGCCTACTGCGATCATCCGACAACATAAGGGATGCTAAAAGACAACACCCAAAGGAAATTTCTCGCCATAGCTACAAATCCTCACAGTGCTGTTCTCAACATTAATTGCATGTATTGTTGATGAATGACGGCCGACATGTTGAACATTTGTTATAAAGAACGTCGTTTATTTCTAAATATAAATTGTTACGCTCATTATTGCTATTGTTTTATAAAATTCCCTCTATTAGCCATTTTTAGTGCTTTCTTTGTTTAAAAAAATCTATGTCATTTCAAGCATGAGTGTCTATTTTACCTCTCTCCCTACATTATTCCATGAATTTGTTGAATTTTTAAATGTTAATGAACTTTGGGGTCATCTGGTATTTATAAAAAGCTTATAAATACAATAAAATGACTGCAATGTATCGAACACAGTAGTTACACATTGAATCTACGCATAGTATTAAGTGCCAGGTAAATTTTGCGAACGATAGCAAGCGTTAGTTCTATGATTCGATAGAAACTGTGTCGATCCTTTTTCGAATTTGATTGGATTTAGCTTTTTAAATAATTTCTTACCAATTAAAGTTAATTCTGTATATTTTTTTTCTGTTCATCTTAAAGACGAATCGACTTTAATTATTTTAAATAATTTCTAACTTAAGTTAATGTATTTTTTTCTTTTCCAGTTTAAGGGGATATGGTATCCTTAAAATCATCAAACTATCGAAATATTTTTATTGGCTTATTTGATACCTCTAATCTTTATAAACATGCCTGCAAAATTTCAAAGCTTTACCTGCCTTTTTTATCAAGTTAGGAAGCAATATTTGGTACTGGACAGCAACTACCACGCCCACATTTCAGATTATCTGCTAGAAAAGAGCCTGATAAAAATGAATTAATTATTTTTCTACCGCGCGTAAATGAGACTGACCTTATATATGCCGTAACAAATCATTTCAAGAAAGATCTGTGCAATTCATGCAAAAATTCTAGTTATTGAATTGTTTATTGAAGAGCAAATGGATTTGGTCAAGATTTAAAAGTTGTGCGTGATGTTTATGATATTATTATGAATGAAATTAAAACTTCAAAACGGATCCTCCCAAAGCACAAATACTAAATCTCATTTTGATAACTCGGATAATTACAAATATCATTCGTAAGAATAGAAGAACTCTTCCATTTTTATATATTTGTTTTTGGTGATATATATATATATATATCCCATGTGTGTGAAATTCAACACTTTTATCATTAAAATATTTTAAGATATTTATTTAAACAAATGCACATATGATACATTTTGATATATTTTACCTATAAATTGTTATTTGATTTTGCTTTCTTTCTTGTACAATATATAACATGCGGAGGCTTTTAAAATCATGGAAATAAAAAGTAAAGGCATAAACATCTTTTGTACATGTTGTGCATTAGCTCTGAGCATGGAATTAGCTCTGAAATGTGTGTATTTTTTTTATAATTATTAAGATAAAGAGTTTTATGAAATATTGATCTTTCATTCGTTTTCTTCTATATATTCATTATGGCAGTATACTGTTTAATTGTTCTACATTTGTGCAATTTTTTGTGGTAAGCAGTTTTAAATAAAATAATTAACATTTCATAAAAGTTTCAGACTATTCGATGAATGTTATATCATGCTATTCACGGAATGAAAACTTCAAACTCATTTTTCTCTATGTTGAGAATTTTTGTGCATATACTATTATTCAAAACCCTAAAGCTTTTTTGATAATTGAAGTATGGTTTTGGAATTTTTTATACATGTTCTGAAATGTATGTTTTGTAAAACTATGCATGGAATTAGCTCTAACATGTTTAGTACTTTGCCAAATCATCGTTATTATTCTCTTTAAATATGCACGGGAAGGGTTTCCACTATTGGCTGCATATCGCGGAATTCGGCGACGTCTTTAAATTTGACAATATTGATCGATGGTACAACACATAAGTACCAATTTTGACTACTTAAACATTAAATAAATTTTTGCATTTTCTTTTCAAAACGGGGGGAGGCACTTTGTGCCATTTTGGAATTTATTTCATCATACGATACCAGAGACTATATTGGGAAAGTTTGTATTTAATAGTTTCTTATTTGTAACAGGATTACAGTGCTTTTCGAATGTATCATCGCACACGAGTCGTATTCCTTCAAAATTCACAGAAAATTCCTTAAAAGGATACTGAAAGGGGAACCATCATTTAAAAAACTATTTTAGTTTTTTTATACATTATCTTGCACTGTTGCTGTGAGCAATCATTAAAAGAATGTTAAACATGCTAACTGGAGAAATTTTGATGACTTTTATTTTAAAAATGCACCCTTCGGAATAACGAGTATTCCACTAATCAGCTATAAACTTAATTCTTGTTGCATTTCTTCCAACAATTAAGGTTATTAATTATTTTTTTTGGCGGAAATATTCTTAGTTTCGGGGAACACATCGTAAAATGGGTTAAGTGAGAAGCGCAGCAAGCAACATAGCTTAAGAAGTGATAAATTGAATAATTAAACCTCTTGGCCTAATTTTTCGCCTGGAGGCTTTAATTTATTACTGCAAGCTATTATTTATTTCTGGTGGTATATATACTTAGTAAGGATAAATTAAGGTTCAAATGAAGATAAATTAAATAACAAACCCTTTAAGAGTCAAAATACAAAAACATGACTTAAAATGTATCTCTGAAGTATCTACATTTTAACATTTTGTATTCTTAAAGATATAAGAAAATTTAAATAATAATTCTATTTCATTAAACGTTTTTTTTTTTTCATTTCTATTAATTATTTCACAACTGTCTTAATTTTTTACTTCCTTTCTTAAATTTGATTCGAAGCTTTTGTGGGATTAAAAAAATTCTGTTATAACCATTCTTTTAATTTTTTTATTAAAGCCCGGGTTTAATAGTTAAAAATTTCATATCAATGCTAAAGTAGTTAAATTTGTTTTCCAAATGAGTTTTTTTATGATAAATATTACAATTTACTCACTTGTCACAAAGGGGTGCCACAGCGAGTCATGACACCCCTTCCTTTAATTTAATGCATGGCCAAGCTTGGAGAAGGTTGGAAAATTTTAAGTATTTTTATTTGTTAGCGAAATCCTTTATATACTGAGATGGACCATCATTTAATCCATCCGCCTTTGGATTCGTACCTTCCCTGATTGGATGAACGGCAAGGATTTGCTTCGGCTTAATATCCATCTACTAGTACAAATGTACGCGAGTGTTGTTTGTTGGGAAAGGAATGTGCTGCAATCTGTCAATCAACCCACAAGTTTAATGTTTACAGTGTAAACTTGTGACGGATCTATACGCGTCTATAACTAACCCAATGGGGACTTTTCTGGGGCAATAATTTTACCAACCAACTTTCACCGAAAAAAAGGAAACGTGATTATGCAAATTAAGTATATTATACAAATTCTGTATTCGCAAGTTTTGAGAGTTAATTGGTGAGTGGAGAATCGGGAAATTATTAAGTGGAAATCGGAGTTTATCAATTGAAGCAGTCTAAGAGAGGATCACTCGACGGTGATTAAATCCGGATAAGGATCGCATTCAAGGCCTCAAGTGTAGGACTTGATTTCATAAAAGTACAGGTATCGGGATCCTTGTTTAAGTAGAAGTTTAGCTTATTAGTGCGCGACGTATTTTATATTGAGCTTGTATAAGTTATCATGAAATCAGTTGAGGGTCCGTATTATTATCCCCAGTCTAACAAGTCTCACCTTCGCACTCTGCTATCTGATCATTTATCTTAATTAGATTATTACTGTGCTTGTTGATATTTTGGTGACAATAAAATAATTAGAGTGAATCATGTCTACTGATTATTCAGTTCCTCCCACACATCTAGCCGAGGTCGATAGTAGACAAGGGGGATTAGAGGGAAGCAGGAACTGACAAGCATAACAAACTCATGGACAAGGGTCTAGATTTCGTCTGACGTTAGCCACAGCTTTGAGCAACATGCAGGTGACAGTACGTTTGGGATACGTTCCACCCAATTTTAAGGGAGAATAACCCGTGGGTGGTCAGGGGCCCTCCATCAACTTCTGGAGAGGACTTCCGGCTCGATTAATATAAAGAATGCCTCCATATCTTACAAGCACTATACATTTACAACCATCCTCCGGTATTCGAACACGGGCCTTACGGCACAGCAGCCATCGCCACTAACCACTATACTACCTAGGCAATATAATGGTTACAATTACTACAGTTGTAAGTGACACAGATACTCTTCAAATGAAATGTTTAAAAACTACTCCAGATTCCACGAGTAAGTGAGAGTTATGTTACCATCGCACAATGAAGTTGCACGATGACCATTGGCAACGATCTTCGGTAATTTTGAACCATGGTCAAGTGATGACGATGACACATGAGATGCCAATTCCTCTTCTCCGCATCAAACCATGAGAGGACGTTTGAGCCTCGATATACACTCAAGAGCCAAAACATTATGACCACCCCTACATTTTGCAATGAACTCGCCTGGATGACGTGAAAGGCACGTGATCAGGTGGAAGTGGAATTTAACTGCTGCTGGAGAGTCTGAAGAATCATTCTTTCACTTACTTCTATGTGTGATGGGAAAGGCTGCGGATCTAAGTGACTTTGATAGAGGGCAGTTTGTAATGGCTTGAAGGCTCGGAACAAGTATTTCCGAAACTGCACGACTCGTGGGTTGTTCGCGATCTACAGTTGTTAGTACAAAGCAGTGGCAAAGTGGATGAATGATGGTGAAACCAGCAGTAAAAGACACAGTGTTGGACGTCCACAGGCTATCAAAGAAAAAGGTCGTCGGAGACTGTCTCGCATGGTGAAGCAAAACCGGAGCCAGACAGTGGCTCAGCTGACAGCCCAATACAATGCAGGGCTAAGTAGAATAGTATCTGAGCACACTGTTCAGCGGACACTGTTGGATATGGGGCTACGCAGCAAACGTCCCACTCGTGTGCCTTTGCTGACCAAGCGTCATCGCCAACTGCGCCGGCTCTGGGCCCGGGAACATCGCGACTGGTCCATGGATCAGTGGGAGAGAGTTGCCTGGTCAGATGAATCATGGTTTGTCATTCATCACGCCGATGGTCGTGTCAGGATACGCCGTCTTCCAGGCGAACACTTGCTCCCTCAATGTACAGTAGGTCATACACCAACCAGTGGTGGCGGTATTATGCTTTGGGGGACGTTCTCTTGTGGGCGTCTCTAGCTCTTGTGACAATGCCTCGTGTCACAAGGTTAAAATTGTGTTGGAGTGGTTCCAGGAACATGATGCTGAATTCCAGTTAATATCTTGACCGCCTTACTCACTGGATCTCAATCCGATAGAACACATTTGGGATGTCATGGGACGGCATATCAGAGTTCAAAGACCACCAATTCACACTATCTTGGATTTGCGTGACCGTTGCTTAAAAATCTGGTACAATGTGTCTCTGCCATCTACCAAGGACTTGTGGCATCCATGCCAAGGCGGGTTGAAACTGTGTTGCGCGCCCAAGGTGAGCCAACTCGTTATTGACAGGTGGTCATAATGTTTTGGCTCTTGAGTGCATTTAACGTGCAGCGGCCTTTTCCACACTGTGGGTCTTCAGCGACACTAAGCCCAAATTCATGACAAGACAGCCACGAGTCCGGTACCTTGACCATTAGGCTCTAACGTGGCAAGTCCATATTCCTTGAAAAAATTATTAATGTTTTTATTTTTAGTGTTATAAGAACAGAATGCTAATGCATTAATTTGGCTAATTAAAGAAAAACGTGTTATTCTTGTATCAATTTACTTCAATTAAGCGGGTTAAATTTAACGACAGATTCATCATTATAATAGTGAATTTATTCTTACAATAAACAAAAACACTTCATTTTGTCTCAGTTTCAAGTAATACTCTACATTTCATTTTACAGAAGAACATGATCAAAGATTTTTATTTCAAACCTTGAGTCACATAAGTTTAAAATTCGAATTAAAGGATTTCATTAACTCTAAAGGGGCATTTTCCAAAGCCTCCACTTAAAAAGGGTTTCATCCCATAATCTTCTTAACCTCAACAAGCAGTTAAGATGTTCCTTAACACTTGAACTAAATTGAACTACTTATTAATTACTGTTTTAAGCTTCACGCTTGTCTGACAATTAATTTGCAAATAAAAACACTTGGTTCGCTTAAGATAATTTTGGAGATTCACTCCTTCTAAATAAAAATTAAATTAAAAGGACTTAAAAGACCACTTCACTGATCCAAGGCTATTTATACGACTGTAATATGAGGTCCCCGGACTAATCGCGTTAATTAATGCTAAATAACGACCAGATTTGTTCACTCAGACGGAGTAATAAGGAGAAAAAGTGGAGTATGTTTGATTTTTATTTTTTGGTTTATCCTCATGTTATGTTTTTGCTCCCTTTTTGAAAGGAGAAAAAAAATCGATGAAACTGTTCTTCACTTTTGTTCTTTTTAAGTATATCATTGTCCCTAATTAAGAAAACTGATGAAAAAACTTTTTTATGAATGAGATTAAGAATATTGGCATATTCAAAATAGATTTTTTTCCCATTAATTATTCGTTTAATAAATAATAAGAATGGATTTTAATCTCAGCACTTATTTAATACATCAATAATCTTTACTTTTTTTTTAAAAAAATTGTTTCATATTGATTTGAGTATGACTGATGCATTGTTTTTTTGGCCATGAAAATATAAGGAAAAAAAAGGTTAATCTCGTTCTAAGATATTTTTGACTGCATATAAAAATATTCCAGCAGTTTAAGCGAGTCTATTTAATAAGTAGGGGAGGGGGAGGTTACTCTTGTCCGCCAAGCCACGAACTCTCCCTCCATTGTACAAATTATATAATCATTCATACTCATTGCTCAAATTTTAAATCGTACTTCTATTTGTCTGTTCTTTTTTTCGCCACATTATTTCTTGGCGCTCCTTTTCAGTTAAAATAATCACTGAAGCTACACTTCATTGATAAAATCCTCAGATTTTGATATACCTCCAGCTCTTGCTGCTTCCTGGAAAGTTGAGTATTTAGTTCCGTTCCCTGTTAATAAATTTTCGTATGAGACAACGCCTTACTTCTCACGCAACGATTCCAGTCCAGGCAATCGTTGCAATATTTTTCTGTGAGAGTTTGCAATAGTGAACAATCGCAACCGTATTGGAGACATTATATGATACAAAGCACATGGTTGCCAATTAAGCGCGTACGACGCGTGCGAGATCGAGGTGGGCAACTTGGCGAGTTACCGTGAACGTTGGCATTGTTTCGATAATGAATAATAAATTTTTTAGTGTCCCGAAAACTTTTTTTTTATGTAGAGAGAAATTCAAAAAAATACGCGTGTTATTAAAAATTTTAATTTGATAACTACAATAGTAGTTTTTTTTTATATTAGAATTTAAATTGAGTTCTAGTTATGGAAAAGTTTTCGAATGCGTAAGTTTAATAATAGCTAATGTAAAATAAGATAAATATTAATCTAAGCCATTAATTAAAGATATATAAAACTTATTAGAAAAGCGGGAGACATTAAAATATAATTCACAAAAAAACTATTATTTTAATCTAAATTGTGAATTCTTACTCGATCATAAATATTTTTTTTTAATAAAATAGTGTATAAGAAAATATAATTTAAGTTATCTTTATAAATGAGTTTGAATATAAAGTTTTAAGACTATGTACTTTCAACACGTTAACAGTACGTGGCTACAAATTTTAAGAAAACACAGTTTGCTTCTGAAATATTAAATGTATAAAGAAAATTTTAATAAATACAGTAATTTTATATTAATTTTTTGAAATTTCTAAATTAAAATATGCAATGATATTTAAAAGAAAAAATTTTGAGAAAATAAATTATAATACATTATGCAATAGATGCACGCACACATTGAGACAAATAATATCTCGTATTAGTGCGAAAGTTATGAAACGTGTGTGAAATGCATTTAAAATATAATTAAAACACAAAATTTTGTTAAAAAGGTGTACTAATTCTTTAAATAATACTTTATAAGTAACTTTGTTTCGTATCGATCAAAATTTATATTTATATACATACATATACATATATATTTTATTTATGCAGTCAGACTCCGATTTACCGAACCCCTATTTAACGAATTTTCTCTTTCCGGATTAAAATAAAAGTTTAAAAAAACTGCATTTTAAAAAAAAATAAACGTTAACTAACAAATTATTTCACAGCTGTATTTTTTCTTAGTTTGTTTTCGAAAAATTTGTAATTTTTCAAACGACAATCCTTTCTGTTCAGAACAGAAAAAGACTTTTTTGTAAGGGACAAATTTCAACGGAAAACGGTACTGACCAATTACACTTTGTAGGTGCAAATGAGTCAGGAGTGTAACCCAGCAATACTCAACCTGTCACCCGCGGGCCGCATGCGGCCCACCAAGCCTTTTTAAGTGGCCCGGTCATGACCCATTGCTCTGAGAAATTCTTTTATTTAAGGCAATGTATTTAAAATTTGGTGGGGAATTTTTTGACAAGAAAATCAAATATATTATTTTTACTGTCGATGTCGTTCGGTTGCGAATTGATATTCTTTTTCTACTTGTAATGGTTATAGTTATTGATAACAGATTACAGTGGAGTAGTGACAATTTTATGGTGGGAATTAATTTTGAACAATTTTTCATACTTTTCAAGCGAAAAATATTCGAACGATTTAAAGTTTGACTGTTATGTTGTGAAAAACAAACATGGCTGAATTCTTGTTTGATTTGTCACGAAAGTGCTGTATTTAAAAAAATACCAATAAACAGGAATCATTCAATGACACTTTTCCTCTTTCAAGAGGTGATAAATGGTCTTTTTTGAATGATCTTTGCAACTGTAACGAGGTGTTTTGTCAGTGGTAACGTCACAGTTGTAACAGAGATCCTAAAAAGTTTGTTATATTATTATTAATCATATGAAACCGTTTACTAATGCAAAAATTGTGAAGTAGTATGTCTTAAATTCTTTTAATTTAGTGTTAATGACAAAAATAAAAATAAAAATATATAAAAATAATAATTAAAAAAACAAGAGTTATAATATTTTAATCAATTTTCCATATTTTAAATTACCCATAATGCTATCTTGGTCTTAAAGCATTTCGCTCCCCCCCCCGTTTAACCACATGTTGCGGTCCACGTGAAATAACTAACAGATGTATGCGACCCGCGTGAAATGGCTGACATATGTATGCGGCCCAGCAGAAAAAAAGGTTGAGTACCCTGATGTAACCTGTTGTGCGACTTCTTAATAAGACCTGAAATGTATTTCGTATCCCATTCCATTTCACAATATAGGGGATATTTTAAGATTTTTACGATTAAGTTACCTTTCATGACGGACTGCCTACCTGTGCAACTGAAGTTGAGGAAATATAGGTGATTTGTTGTAACCAATGAATTTCGATTTTAATGCAGAAATTCATAATAAAACTCCAGTCAAAACTGTTACATTTTCTAATATTTTGCATTGCTTGGAAACTGTAAAAACATACCTTATACAACAAGATGTAAATATGCAGTTCTTTCTCTAAAAGAAGTAAAAAAAGAAACTTTTAGAGTAAAAAATCAGGAAAAAAAATTTTCAAACATCTCTTAGTCAGTATTTTAGAATTTCTAATTAACTGGTGCGTAATAATTCACTAATAGCATTTTTAGCTGTTGAGAAAAAAGTGTGTAATTTTCGAACTACAGTTATTTGTTGCATAGCTACTTATTATAGAATTTCCAAATGGTAAGTTGAAAAAAAATTTTTTGGACCCCGATACAACAAATAACTACGAATTAACGAACAAAACTTTCGATCTCGATGAATTCGTTAAATAGGGGTGTCCAACGTTATATATATGTTACCGTGAAAGACCGAAATTGGAGAATGTCGACTTTCACCGGTGAATGCCGACAAACACCAAATACGTTGGTGAAAGATCGAATATTTCATTGCATACTTGGACATTCGGACCCTCACCGGTGTATGCCGACAATCACACATATGCTCTGGTGGATGTCGAAAACAAGTCCCTCATGTCGACTGCGGTAGTACAGGTAATCGAAATGTGTTAGCGGTTGTTGTTGGAATAGAAGACTCCGACTTCTATAAACTTGCGAATGAAAATGGTACCCTCAAGCAGCTTTACACACGTAATCAGTTCGAAATTTGTAAAGAAAAGCTCCTTTCCATAGATAAGTTTTCTTTTCAAGAAATTTCGCTGTGAGAAGCAGCTGCAGCTAATTCGAGAAGCGGTGGGCAAGGCTATACACGCTGTCATTGCAAAAGGAAGTATTCCACAAATAAATGCAGTTGTAAAAGCAAGGGCCTCTTGTGCAATTCAAAGTGTCATAATAGTTTAAGTTGTTGCAATAAATAAGATTTGATTCACATAATTTAGTAAGTTTTTTATTACTATTATTTTATTTTCTCATTTAGAACGTACTGTATAATTAAGTAAGTTTTTTACTTCTGTTATTTTCCTTTCTCATTTTGAATGTACTGTATAATTAAGTAAGTTTTTAACTTCTATAATTTTCCTTTCTCATTTTGAAAGTACTGTGTGTTTTAAGTTCTTAGTTATTCCTCTCAGAAAGAGAGGCGAAAAATTTATCGCGACTGAATTACGGAGAAAAAAATACAAATCTCGGACATGTTCAACATTTACCATTAGTGATGAATGTCGACATTCACCGGTGAAAGTCAGAAATAAGGGTATTTAGCAAATATTTCGGACATACACCAAGCGACTATGTGTTTGTTGACATTCACCGGTGAATGTCGACATTCTCCAGATTTCGGTGTTTCACCGTAACATATATAAAACAAAGCATTAACTATGAAAATTTTTATGAACATTTAAGAAAAAATGCAATAGGAATTGAAGTTTAATTGATGGAAAATTTTCCTTAAACGTATAATTAATAAAATAAATCTAAGCATTATCATAATACCAAATATACGCATTAGAATTTGGATTGATTCATAATGTTTGTATACGGAGTTTAATAAAAATTAAAATTAATCTTTTTTGATGTGCTTCACAAATAAAAAAATCCATTACTTAGTGTTATACAGCTTAGATAACTTTCTCTACACCCGAAGAATACTATTAAGTAAACAATGTTATTTTAATGAATAGGGCAGATATGTAAATATAACAGCTCGTGAAAGTAAAATGTAATAAGTTTTTAATAAAATGTTTGAGGTACATAAACATTATCATTCTTTACACTAAGAAAGAAGCAATAAGTTTTCCTGGTACGCTGTTAAAAAAATGCGGGATGAATAATAAGTAAAATAAAAATTTGTTTTACGGAATATAAATGACCTTATTTAGAGCACAGTTTGTATAAATAGTATATGGAAGATATTTTCCAGCCGAAAAAGAAAACCCCTTGGTTTCATCTGAAACCAAAAAAGTTACTTTCTGTTTTATATGTAAAAGACTAAGAAATATTTTTTCTTTTATTAAATTATCTTTTTTTTTTCCAAATATTTATTAATAAATCGTAAAGTGACATAATATTTTTGAAAAGTTTGCACATGAATGTGTGAGGTGAACATAAATGTGAAAGATTGCTTGCGGATAATGTATAACAATACGTACTTGTATTTTTAGACACTAGTACAGTGGTTCTGAGCCACTGCACCACGGCACTTTGAAGTGCGCCAAATTCTTGAAGTATGTCGCCAATTTTTTAAAAATCATTCATTATACTCGGAGAAGAAAAAATAAAATTCGGAATCGAATAGCTTTCGGCCGTTTTACAAAATTAAACTAAAGGTAATCATGATACAATCGACACTCGGTATAATTCTAACCTTCGATAATACGAACCTCTCGATAATTCAAAGTACATACTCAGCCCCTAGAAAAACTCTTGATATTTCGAACTAAAACAATACGTTTTGGTACACTCAGTATGTCGTAGTAAAATCTGTAGCTGGCCAGACTACAACGCGTGATAATTCGAAGTGATCTAATAAAACTCTCGACAATTTAAATTCTCACTATCATATAGAGTTCTGTAGCATACAGGTTGGAGCTTAACGTGCTTTGTGTTATGTTGTCCGGCTTGTCTTCCCTGTAATGTAGCCTCTTTAATGATCATCAGTGAGGAGTCCAATAATTCTCACAGAAGCTTAAGTGTCACTAAATCCCCCCCAACTAGGAAACTTTTCCCTTCAAATCATGTTGATGCGGACATTTTTCAAGCGTCATTTAATCTAGAAAAAACTACTAAATGCCATAAAACAATAAAAGATTACAGATTTTTTCATGAAAAAAATTAATTATATACAGTATGTACTCTTTTAATATAGGACTTTTAACTTCTATGTAATAGTTATACTGTATAATATGTACTTTTTAAAAATACTTTAAAATAATTTTATGCATATGCATAATTGTTGTTTCACAACATAGTTACAAATTAAAATGTGTTAGAAAAAAAATTCTCTTCGTGTATTTTGGGAGTTTTTTTCTACCCTCTTGATAATTCGAAGTTTTCATTGGCCCCTTCAACTGCAAATTATCGAGAGTTGATTGTATATTTAACTTATCTTTTCTTGGATAAATGGATATAAAAAAATCAATTGAGATAGTAATCCATTTATGATAATGGATAAATATGTGTATGAATTTACTTTCAATGAAGAGGAAAAACTAATTTTGCTGTGTAATAATCTAAATTCGATTTCAAAGCATTAAGAAGAGTCAATTAATGCATTTTGATTAAAATTAGAGGCTATTATTTCATAATAGCCAATAAAGCTTTAAAATATCATTACAATATTCTACATCTTATTTGCGTGAATTCGAATTTTCCACTTTAATAAATATAAAAATGAAAAAAAGGACTGAGACTTTTAAATGTAGATGGCGAAATGAAAGTGGCAATAGCATTTTTCGAACAAATATAAACAACATGCCTGAAAATTTAAAGTGTGTAGGTATTATACCTGAAAAACGGAAATGTTTATCTATAACGTCCTCATAATTCCCCTTTGGGTTTTATTTACACAAAATACTTTCTTAGTGGATACCCATTCAACAAAAGAAACATGCCTACCAAATTTCAAAGAGTGGATCTAATAATTCAAAATCGGAAATTTGGTCTATAACGCTTTCACAACTAACTCCCCTGCACCTTGGTTTCGATTTTTGCAAAACACATTCTTAACAGACCTTTCTTCAACAAAAGAAGACTGCCTATCAAATTTTAAGTGCGTAGGTAAGGCATAGTTATTTTTAAATAGAATATACTTATCAAATACATGGTCAAAATTAAAAATTATTAATATATTTTGCACGTAATATTTTTTAGTATGGTTTTGCACATAATTTTCTTCCCACTGCTTGCTTTCAAAAAAAATAATTAACATTTTAATACAAACTAATAATAAAATAACAGGAATAAAAAAAACTAATAAAATTCCTCCACCTCTAGAATTTAACTAAAACTCTTATTAATAACGTTTAAAATCTAAAATTTAAATCTTAACAATAACTATTGTAGAGTCATTGTAATTTATGAGTAAATGTTGGTACCAATTTTGAGCTTTGTAACATCCAGAATGAACAAGAACTTATATATTTTTCAATAACAAACACGAATTAAAGTACAATTTTGAATATTTTAATTCAAGCGATTCAAATGTTACATAGTTCACCGCGATATTAAAACAAATCTTTCCGAAGTTATTGTTTCAAATAATATTTTTCTTTTGTCAGAAGAAACAACAAAAACGAAGCCAAATTGATTTGCATAACATTCATCCGTAAATTGAAACACACGTTATTCTTTTTTAAAACCACAAGAAAAATTGTTAGCATTGTTTATTTAAGAATTCTCCCATTCCATTTCCTGAAAAAAAACCGGATTCTATTTAAAATCCTCCGAGTTTGTTGCCCAAAATTAAATTTAAAAAGCCTTTTTCAAATATAAAAGTGCTATGGTGTTTCCACTCATCTAGCTTTAAATTCTTTTAAAAAGAATTCGATGGTACGTAAAATAATGAAACGTTTTGCTCAAATGATGTTTTACTTCTTTTTTTTTCCTTTTAAAATACGAATAGAAACTAATATAAGCAGTCCGAGATTGGATTTTTGAAAGAAAACTTTTTTGATGTAAAAGGAAATCCTCAATTTCTCCGTCTTCTCGAAGGAATTGGCGCTTTTGATTTGACTCTCTGTTTTGAATATTATCTCTCTTCTTCCTTCAGAAAATTAAGTTAGAAATGAAAAATTAACCTTTTTTAAAGTCACACACCGTCTTATCTTTTTACGGTATTCAAACTAAGAGGAAATAAAGCAAAGAAAGAAGAAAAACGGCGTAATTTACGCTTGGAAGAAATATTTAAACAAAAATTCCATGTCAATTCATTCTTTCTTGTATTGTATATATTTTGCAAATCTAGGATATCTATTTTATATCACTCTCCGGAAGTTTGAAATTTCGAGAAAAACTCTTACAAATTTTAAGACACTTTGATGAACATTTTGTATTATTTTTTATATAAACCTTATATATATATATATATATATATATACTCATGCTTACTTATATATACCAGGTACTCTATACGTTCGTACAAACTTTTAAAATTCGTAATAAAACAAGTAAAGATAGAAAAAAAATTGTTAGCGACAATAGGATGATAAGAGAGATATTGAATTTATTTACCATAAAAAATTAGGCTTCTAAAGTAATCGAAAAAGGGTGCTTACACGTCCTTTTGAGACTTTTTGTGCAAATTAGGCAAATAAAAATAGAAAGTCAGTTTTACTGTAACAGACATCCAATATGACCACTAGCACACGGCAATAGGCAAGCGACATGGGTCACGACGTCCATTACAGTGGAGTGAAGCATTTTTCCATCGAAGGCATGTTTCACTCTATCACTAAAGTATTTGAAGAATCCCGATACACATGAGATTTTAAATTTCCTAGAATCTGATTTTTGCTGGAGGGAAATCTGATAATCGCGCAGGCCAAATAGCCTTAAAATAGTGACTTATAACTTGGTCTTCAGTAAAAGTTTCTAAAAGGATCGTCTTCCTCTAACATGCTATATGGGGAGCTGCATCACATTCTGCATTAAAATGACAAAAGGTAACGCATATCTTTCCTGCAATGCAGGTCTAATGTGTCCATGGAAAATAATAAGACATCATGCTACAGTGACTACAATTTTTCTTGCTGGATAGAAGATAGAGTCTTCAAAACAGCACGAGCCCGGAATAAAAGATGCAGTGAAATCCCACCAAATATTCACATGAGCATAATGCAGTGGGTTGGCTAAAGAAACTCTTAAAGATGTAATGTCGGCCAAATACAAAAATATAAGTGAAAAAGGTGGGTTTTATCCTTGAAATTGACTCTTGGTAATATTGTATTTTACGTTAAAAGTGTGGCAGGGCTCAAGTAGAAAATAAGTGTTTAGCTTACGTTTAATTTTTTAAAATGAAATATTTTGCAACAATAACATTATGCAATGAATTGGTTTAATTAATTACATAAGTACAAGGTATGAAATTTTATCGCAGTTGATTTCCTAATACTAAATTAATTATTTTATGTCAAATGTCAACATATTACTTTTTCAATATTTGAATAATTATACACTTTTGTTTCCCATACAAGTTCAAAATATTTTTTTCTGCACAGATGAAATCCTGTTACCTGTTTTGAATTGCAAAATTCAGTAAACGTAAGTAAAATGAGAAATCAATGGAAATTTTATACGGATATATATCTTGTTATAGTAATTGCATATGTCCATTATTGTCCTTACTCTTTCTGGTATTAAAAAGATTAGTTAATTTTGGTAAAAGTTAAAGTGAACTTCGAAATATTTTAAACTAAAAAGCTACATTAATTTATTCTTTGTTATTTAAAGTTTACAAATGTCTTATTTCTCATTTATTTTTTAGCTAGCAGTAAATTATTAGATTTTTTTTTATTTTGAAAATTTTATGCAAAACCGCAATTTTCAAACTAGGTTACGAAGTTGCGAATAAATTAATTTTTTTTCTCGTGGACTTACAGGGTTTCCAGAAAATTTATCCATGGGTGAAATATATGGATTGCCTCGCTATAAAACAACATATATTTTCCCTCTCATAACTTTGGCAAAAATATATTCATGCACCAAAGAAAGAAAAAAAATATTGATAGAATTTTTATTAACAGTATACCTATATATATATGTATATATAAAGGAAAAAACAAAACTAATTTATTTAATAAAGTTCCTAGTACACTACTGGTCCTCCAAATGCAAACACCAAGAAGGACTTAGAAAAAGCAAAGCCAACTTTATAAGATTTGAAAAAACAGTACAAGGATGAAATGATATTGAAAGTACAGCCTTTTACGAGGGGAAGGTGATGAAATCAGTATTGAGTACTGCCGCCACGGCGAGCAATAGACGTTCTACACCCCTTAGCCTTAAAAGACAGAGATTTTAGACGTCTTGTTGTGGCATAAATTATCCCATTACTGACTCCACACACTGACAAATTTGATCTGGTACAGCAGGGAATGGTGTGTGTCGGGACAGTCGTTCTACAATCATCAACCAGTCATATTCGATGAGCGATTAATTGGCAGAATGGGCAATCCAGTTTGGTGAATGACAAAGAAGTTATATGTGACTTGAGCATTGTCCTTTTTTTGGAATGAAACTGCTGGCAAGTTTAAAAGGTAAAAAAAAATTTAATGAGCTTCAAATCCTCAGAGAAATGGCGCTGGGTAATCACTATACCAGTAATGCATTTTAGGGTGGTATTAAGGGATGTCTATTCCCAAACCATAACAAGAATGGATACAGAACCTGTATGGGGAAGGATTAGGTAACAAATGAGCGTTCTCTCTTTACAGTGTCTCTAGATTCTAAACTAGCCATCATAGAGGTGTTGCAGAAGTGAGTCTCTTCTGTAAATATAATATTGTGCCATCGTGCTATACATACCCTCCGTTCAATGGATCGCTGAAGATGTAACCGACAATGGTTTGGACACAAAACCATTCATTGCATTGTCATATTCATTCCCTCCACAAAGCTAAAATGAATCTGACTTGGCGAAAGCCTCCCCCTCACCACTGGTACGCAGCTAAGAGTCCTGGTCTATCTTTACAGTGCAGGAGATCCAGAGCTATTCAAACAGCCTTGGCGTGCTTTAGAGGCAGTCACCTGTGTGAGTGGTATGACCTTTAAGCAGGGGGTATAGTCTTTCTTTACCTGTCCCTGCTCTCTTCCTGCTTCTCCTTCTCATCTTTTGAACTTCTGGCATATTTCCCTGGGACAGCTGTTTGGAGATCAAGACCTGCTTGGTGATATTCTTATGCAGAAAGGTCAAATGGAGGTGTAAGCTTTCCTGTCCCAAGGGTACTTGAAACAACAACATGGTTTTGAGGCAAAGGTAATCGTAGCAATGAAAGCCTTGCTGAAAACTACGTTGAATTTTTTGTACGTGCAGAAGCTGATTGTTGTGCAGATAGTACGAGCAGAAGCTGATTGTTGTGCAGATGGTACGTGCAGAAGCTGATTGTTGTGCAGATGGTACGTGCAGAAGCTGATTGTTGTGCAGATAGATACGCTCGGAAACCGATTGATATGGTATAGAGACCCATCACAATATACCTACCATCACACGTTGTAGTGCGATTATACTTCTGTAATCGTAGAAGTCGGTTAGTCTTTTTCTGTTGAATCACTCAATTACAAATCCACATCCTTGTTGCTAAATTTATCTCAAACCGATCAACGTTTTCTCAAAAGTACAATTTACATGTTCCATAGGCAACAATCCTTCTTCAGAGGACACCCGTATTTTTCATTGGGGCTCCTTGATGCTGCTCACTCAAAAAGACTGCATGAAAAAAACAATTCCTATACTTAAATCGGCATTCAGTTTTCCTTTTATATAGCACTTGTTGACGGCACTATAGATAAACATGTTTCACATCTGCGCACGCGTTAAAATGTTCATAATTTACAAATTCCCTAGCTACAGAAGCATAGTGAAAGTTTAAAGAGATTTTGATGTTTCCTTTTAGGTGTTGCATTTTAGGTAGGTAGTTGTGAAAGACTTTTGAAATACAAGTAAATAAAACTGAAATAAAATATAAATAATAAATAAATATAACTGATAAATATATATAAATAATACATAAAAATATATATAAAATAAATAAATATAAATAACACATAAATAAATATAAATAACCTAAACAATAAATAAATAAACATTAACTATATGAATAATAAATAACCTAAACAATAAGTAAATAAATATAAATAGCCCAAACAATAAATAAATAAACATTAATTATATGAATAATAAATAAATAAAAGAAATAAGTAAAAACTGAAATGCCTGAAATATAAATTTGTCAGTTTATGAAAAGTCAATATGAATATCTAAAAATCTAAACATATAACATATGAATAAAAAAATAAGTGAAATAAACTCTATAAGTTAATACTTTAGAAAAATTCGAATTTTACTCCAAGATGCTAAAAACAATATATTAAATTCCTGGATTTCTTTTTTGTAAAATTGTTTTTAGTTCCAAGTTGTTCCTTGAGAATCTTTTGTTTATTGTATATGTATCATAGTGCATAATGTTTGTAATCCTATCAGTCAAATTTTTCTTCTGTTACTTCTATGTATTTACTCATCTTCTCTCCGGATGTGATTGATGCATTCTGATTCTCCATTCTCCTCCAAGCTCCCCTAAGCGCTCTCACACCCCTCTCCACATCCCCCGCCCTTCCCTAGACAACAAGGATCAGCCTCCGATCATCGACTGTGTGGTCACCCCCTGGTCAGAGTGGTCTCCTTGCTCTCTCACTTGCGGAAACGGACGCAAGGAGAGGAGACGCATGATCAAATTGAACCCTGAAAATGGAGGGAAAGCCTGCCCGAACAAACTGGTGCAGAGAAGGAAGTGTAAGGACAATCCTCCATGCCGTAAGTTATTCCATTTTTTTTAATTTCTTTTTTTTTTTAATTATGCGTATGATTTGTTCGAAACCAATGTGGTCTTTACTCATAAAAACGATCTGAAGTACCCATTCCTCTCTCATGGGTTAAAATTAAAATATTATTCTTAGTATAATAGTGAATTGTAAGGAGAGTAAAATCTTGTACAAACAATGTATAGAAAAAAATAAAATACTTTTTTAAGAAATGCACTTATTATTTATATCTAACGCTCTTTAAGCCCTCGCAAAGCCCCTTGGGGTCATTTTCGAACCCCCCCCCTCCACCCATATTTTTGTAGTGGAACTCTACTCAATGAAAAGAACGTGCCTACGAAATTTCAAGTCTGTAAGTAATAATTCAAAAACAGGAATATTTATCTACTTTAAGCTCTCGAAACGCTCTTTTGGGGTCAATTTTTTGCAAAACTTCTTTTGTAGCATAACTTTACTCCATGAAAGAAACGCTCCTGCTGAATTTAAAGTCTGTAGTTTTAATAGTTCAAAAAGAATATATTTATCTGTAACACCCCTTGGGAGTCAATTTTCGCAAACCCCTTCTTGAAGTGGATCTCTACTTTCTGAAAGGAACATCCCAACCAAATTTCTAGTGTGTAGGAGTGATAGTTCAAAAACAAGAATATTTGTCTATAATGCCCCTTAAGGGTCCCGTAGACAGAAATTCCAACTCTAAAACGATGAAAGCGCCCTCTTCTGGGAGGGGGGAATGGGCGTACCTAAAAGAATGGCCAAGTACTCATGAGTACTGGTCTTAATGATCGGAGGTAAATAGTTCCTTCATAAAAGATAAATTATATGCCTTTTTTTCTTAATTTTCAATATTTTCTTGACTTTGAAATAAACATTTTTTTCAAGCTATTATTTTTCCAAATTTCCATTTACTTGATCCCATTTTCTGATGATTATGTTCTGACAGCTGTCATGATGAAAGAAAATGACGTCACAGAATCATACAAGCCTCTTCTACAACAGTTGAGAGAGGGATTCTAAGTGCAAAGGGAGCTCGAGACAGGAAACCCTCCCCCCTCTCTTTCGCCTTCTATTTTTTGTTCTTGGAGGGTCCAGTTTACAACCAACTGAAGAACTATTTATATGACAACTGACCCCTCTTTTACTGCCCACCCCATGGCAGTTTTCAATTACATGAAAACTGTGCCCGAGATTCTAGCTGTACAAAGAAACTGCTTTTTTTCCGCTGTTTCGTTTCTGTTTTGAGGAACATCAGTTTTTCATTTGAATTTTATAAAAATATAAGTTTTAGTTAAGGCAAAACCTTTATATATATATATATATATATATATATATATATATATATATTTCTATACATTCAAAACAATTTTCTGTGATATTCTTCAATACTAAATTGCATCAAAATCCTTTTTTTAAA
>BMAO01031284.1:0-154301 GCA_019973975.1 Trichonephila clavata
TCTCTGCCGAATAGCCGAATAGTAGTATACACATTTTTAAATTAAACAAGTAATATAAAAAAAATTTTACAGTCAATTCCTACTTAGATCAACAAAGAAACGTTTTATTTTAGTTACTTTTTATTAAATAGTTACAATTAATATAAATATGCATATACATAAGACAGAATCACAATATTAAGTGACAAAATAGAAAGCGATTTTCCTTGTAATTTTCCCTTTTCCTTTCTATATATGGTACTGGACTATTCTTTTGTCTGTTACTATTTTAATTCAATAATTATATTTAATTATTCTAATAAAATTGTATAGTAAAAAAGAAATCACATTTTTAGAAATTACGTCATTTCAGGTGGGGTTCAAACTCCTGACCTTTAAATTAGAAATCCATTGCTCTACAGGGACACAACGAACAATTTTCGTTTCTATATATGCTGTTGGACTATTATTTTTGTGTTTGCTTCTATTTATTCATTTTTAATTTACTTAATGAATTACTCGTTGAAAAAACTGTATTAACATCGAGTGTCATCCACTACAAGTTTTAAAAAATGTATTTGAACTTGAATGGATGAATAGAAAGTATTTTATAAGCGATTGAAAATTTACACAATATATATATATATATATATATATATATATATATATATATAGGGAGGGGAGTGAATTCCTAGTAGGAATTGAAAAAGATTTCCGAGTTTTTATCATATTGCCTATAACATCAAATAGATATTGCTTCAAGATGTAGGTATTGATCTTTATAGGATAAAAAGTTCTTTTCAATCTGATTAAATAAAAAAACATCATAGTTATCCATTAGTCATCCTTGAATCGAATGAATTAGCATTTTTATTTGTCGATTCTTCGACTACAAATTCGTACACGTGTAGTACCCAAGTTTTCATCGGAAAAAAAAAATCTTCTTTGATTATAAACAAATGTGTTTTCAGTTTACTCTTCATAAATAATCTAATACTGTTTCTTGTCATTTAAAAACACTCCCCCGACCAATTGTTAAACTCTCTTTAACCCTTTCCGTAAAGTCTCAGCAGTATCTAACAGTCATAAGCAGCTGGCAATTTATAGTTTTCGATTAGTAGTAGTAGATATTCGAATGGTAAAAGCTCAAAAATTCATTAAAGTTCCAAAAAACAGGCATATTTTCCGACAAAAGTATATGATAAGCTTACTGATTACCTGTGTAAGGCATTTTCCCGCTCTGTCGTTATAGAACTTAAAACATATCAAGCTATCTTATCAATTTCGGGGGAATATTTCCTTTCGTTTCGAAATTCCAGAGCAATTGCTCTGAGCTCTTCAATTAGCACATCCTCTGTCACAATTCCGACACGAAACGTCGTTCTTGCTCCAGAAGTAAAAAAGATACATCGAAAGAAGATGAATAGCGATATTCTCTTCGGTGCAAATTACTGCGGCCCTCAAAACGAGGGTGAGACAAGATAAAGTTCAGGTGCTAAGCATTCGGCCTGTGATATTTTCCACCTCCCAATGATAATGCAAATGGAAGTATCTTGTCCTCAGACAAAAAAATGCTCTTGAGGAAGAATTTATTTCTGGGGATTTAATGCATCTATGCGTGGATGTTAAAAGCTGTAATCCTGCTCAGGCAAGTGAAATAGTGTTTTCACATGTACCCCCTACAAATCTACTGGTTTAAAAAAATAAATAGAAAATGGTCAGAAATGTATATATATATATATATAGACTTCTAAATAAAACTTTTTTTAAAGCGTGGAATATGCTTTGGGGAAGGTCAGTTTGATAAAAAGATATTATTATTATATTTGTAACTTTATATATATACCTGATTTATAACCTTTTTAAGTGAATTTTTCTTAAAACTTTTAATATGTTTCCCTTTTAAATAAAAATTTTAAAGTTTCATATTTTTAACTCATGAGTTGATGTTGGAGTTTGAAATAAAAGGAATATGGAATGCTCCAATATATCTGAAAGAAAAGTTTTTTGACCATTGGTTTAAAAAGGACCAATACACAAACCACCTTTTATGATGACTTCCTTTGCATCTTTCAACCGACTTGAAAGATTGCGATTGTGTCGAACGGTACTATATACATTGGATGATTATATATGATTAACATTGGTGCTAAAACTAAAAGACGTATTTTTGCTTCTAGTCGCTGTCTTCATTGTCTAAGAGCTTTTTTAAAACTGAACTATACGCTACATCAAACAATCATCAGATCCGTACTTTAATATATGTACCTGAAACTTGGATTGTAACAGAATCACAGAATGAACAACTATCCATCTTTGAGCAAAAAAAGTTCTTAAATATATCCTTGGAGGTGTAAAGAAGAATGGATTGTGGAGACAATGGCCTAATTTTGAATAATATAAGGCTATTATTTTTAAGAAAGCAGATGTCATTAAACCCATCAAGATGGGTTGTTTGAGGTTTGCGGGCCATATATACCCCTTGTCCTTGACGTTCAGAATTCTTAATTACACATCTATTGGAACTAGAACTAGATGTAGGCCCAAATTGAGATGGGCTGATTGTGCGGAGGACGATTTTAAAGTTTTAAGAGTGACTAATTGAAGAACTATTGCTAAGCAGAGATCGGAATGGAAGAGTGTTATTGAGAAAGCCTTGCCCCACCCCCATACACACAACACACCCACCCATGGCCGATGCGTCAATAGAAGATTATAAAAGATTACATAGCACAATGTGGTATTCAGCGTTGAGTCTAAGTTCTGTTCATCTGATGATATAGTTGGATGAGAGTTTTGAGTCATCGGAGATATAAATAATATCCAATCATTATTATTGAATGACATACTGTTTCTGAATGTCCCGCAATGGTTTGGATTACGATCAATTAAGATACAGGTTACCCTTCGGACTACAAGACTTGTGGCACATTGGCGGTGTGACAATACGTTGATGAGATACTGCAACCCTTATGCTATCATACATTCAACGTTAGAAAAATGGTATTTTACAACAGAACAACATGCTACTGCACACAGCCTTCATCAACAGACAAGTCTTGCTATCGAGATGCTACATTGACTTTTAAAGTCTCCTGGTTTCTCACTGAGTGAACATATCTGGGACAAGATTAGTCTACTTAGGATGTAGAATGCAGATAGGAAGGCGATAGCATACAAGCTTCAGGCTCTAAAGACATCTGCAAGCTAATTGAATATGTACCTTGTAAGGTTGTTGCTTGCATCGCCACGGAAGATGGTTCTACTAATCCCCAGCCTTTTCATTGCTTGCTGTATTAAAATTATCTTCTTGAAAATAAAATCCTTTATTTAAGTATGCATTCTCCATCTGAGAATCAATTTTCATCACATTTTACTCTTTCATGGTACAGTCGACTCTAGATAATTCGAAGTTGGAGGGACCAATGAAAAACTTCAAATTATTAAGAGTTCGAATTATCAAGAGGTTAGGAGAGAACTCCCAAAATACACGAAGGGAAATTTTTTTTTCAAACACATTTAAATTTGAAACTATGTAATAAAACAACAACTGTGTACATTTGTATAAGACTATTTTAAAGTATTTTTAAAAAATATATATTATACACAGTATATATATATATATATATATATATATATATATATATATATAAATATTATACAGAAGTTATAAAAGCCCTGTATTAAAAGAATACATTTATGTATTAAAAGCAATTATTAAAAGAATACATACTGTAGATAATTAATCTTTTTCGACGAAAAAATCTGTTATGTTTAAAAATCTTTTATCGGTTCCCTCAGACATTGTCGCAAACACCATTGATTCTTCAAGGCAGTTTCTAGTCTGGCCTATTCCCTATTTGACGCCACATGCCACAAGTCACACAAGTGAGTCATAAATAGTCATGCCACTCTGACGCAAAATACACAATCCTACGCATCTCTTCATCACAATAGCTGACCAATCCTTTCTGAATATATGTGTATCAAGATTATGTGTTAAGCGACGGCTGGCAACGTGCGGCCGGTTTGTTGTCCTCTAGAATATGGAAAGCAATAAAAGTGTCTTTTTGCTTGAGAAATCGCGAAACATAAAGGTAATGGTAATCAAAGGGGCTACGTTACAGGGAACACACGCAGAGACAGTACAATACAAACATGTAAACTCTCTACATGATAGAGAGTGTTCGAATTGTTGAGAGTTTTATAAGATAACTTAGAAATTTATAAGATAATTATCGCGTGTTGTAGTCTGGCTAGTCACAGATTTTACTTTTAGTTCGAAATATCAAGAGTTTTTCCACGGGCTTATATATACTTCGATTTAGTAAGAGATTCGTATTATCGAAGGTTTGAATTAGCAAGAGTCGACTGTATCCCATTTTGTATGTTGGGCAGGCAGTGTGTATGTTTGGGGGTGTGTCTTAAGGTAACTCATATAACGAGCTTAGTGTTTTCACTGGCATTTTGTTTGAAATAATTTACTATATGTAATATGTCATTGTGTGCTAATATAGTAACTGCAAGTATTCTAACTCTTAAATTGTTTTATTAAATGCATATTTTAAAGACACTTAAAGTATAATTGATTACTTTTGAAAATCAATTACACGTTGTACAGTTAAATTTAAGAATTTTGAAGGATCTTTCCCTTAAAATAAACAAAAATGGAATTGGCTAAAATGGAATCAACTTGATGCGCCACTTTATGCAATTTATTAAATACGTTTTTATTATTTTGTTGTGCCCTAGAATAGTTATTCAAAAACTCAATTTAGCTCATTAGTGTTTTGAAATATCTCTAATATTTTATTGACTCTCCCATCATATGAATCTAATTTTTGTACAATTATATATAAAATCGATGTATCATTTACGAAATAATGATAAAAAGTCTAAGAGTCTAACAATTTCATTAATTAACTAAAATATTTCGCGATGTTGTGTGTGTGTTGCAATTTTCTTACTAGAATTCTAAATATATCTCTTCGACTTCTTTAAACAAACGTTTTTCCATGAGTTCGCCGATGACTTTTTATCACAAATTTTATATACATCATTATACGATGCTTTGAAGTTGCTTGTAAAATTCTTACATTTCTCTAATGCTAAATTAGGCTGTACTTCATCGAGTAATTGAGTATTTAGTTGACTCACAAGTACAGTTAATTACGAATCTTGTGTTCTATTTTTCCAGAATAGAATATCTTTTAATCAACTTTTACGACTATATGGAACTTTTTCAATGTGTGTGATTTGTTCTATCAATCCTGTATCTGAATTTCTATTAATCCCGTATATAATAATGATAAATAATATAAAGAATAATTATTTACTACGATTATGCAAAACGACAAAACAAGAAAATAATAAAGGATTAAGTAATGCTGCTTCAGAAATACATATGAAAATGCTTAGGCTTAGTGCAAGAAAGGTCAAACAATGTTTTGAAAGTGTTAACCTTCCTTTTTATTTGTCAAAGAAATTTAGAGAAAAAAAACAATTAAAAAAAAGTGTTTTAAAAAATGCAAAATGCAAAAATTAGATTGTAATACAAAAACATAGTTTAAAAGTACCAGAAAAGTAATCTCGTTACTTTACTGTGTTACTATCATGAATATAAATCACAGAACAGCATTTACAAAAACGGGAGTATAAATAAGGTCTTTAAGGTAAAGAGCAGCATATTTTTCATAGAAAATAGGAAAAGTGTATGTAAATATATAAAATAACTGTATATATGAATATGAAAAATAAATTTGTTAAAATTTAAAAAAAGGTGTAAAATTTCAAAATTTAAGAACTATAATAAAATAACTAAACAGTTATGAAAAATTTAAATGGTAGAGACAACTATAATCAAATATATTAAATAAAATTTGTAAATTAAGTAAAACTAATATTAAACTTTTTATAAAAGTACAATTTAAGAAATTTAACAGGATATAATAACATTTTACAAAAATTCCGATAACCAAAATATGCACTCCATCTTTTACTGTGACGACCACATCTTTACTAATGAAAATAGTGAAAAAATTTTATCATCTGCGATTGCTGAATAATGCGCGCCCGTGCGGCCGACCGGACAACACCCAAAAAATCCCGGAGAGTTTTCCAATCCATGGATGAACAGTTTATTACATTCTGATGGGTAGTGCCGTAATAATAAGCCATTACTTTTGGATACTTTAAGCCCGGACACCCTGTATGTATGTATATACGTATGTGTATGCATAACATCTATTTATTTTATATTCTGTAAGATTTCACTCAGTATTATAAGCAAATATGAGTAAGGTAGGCTGGCCATAAATTTTGTTAAATGCCATTTTCTTCTAAAGCAATCCTCATTTTTTGTAATGCATATATAATACTAAGCATCCATCTCTTTATTGACCCTAAAATTTAAAATTATCTTTTTTAATCCTTGGTGTTCAAATGATTTGCGTTTCTCAAGTATATTAAGAATTATCTATACATAATACGTGTGTTGTGAGTTGAACTCTTATGAACTAGATTTAAGGTACAGGACACTTACGAATATAAAAATTAAGGTTCATATTATTTCTTCACTTGTTTAATTTTATGATTTTTGATTTGTGACTAAGAGTCCACTCGTAGAACATCTGTGACTGACTTTTAACAAAACTTAAAATAATTCCAAACAATTCTGTTTCAGGGGTCGTATAATATCCTATATTGCTCTTAATTTATAGTGCGTTGGAACTGTATACTTCTTTATGAATCACTCTGTATTAACAACTTACCTATTTTTTAAGAGGACATGATATGATTTACGCAACAATTTTTAATTTAAGGATTTTCAAAAATTTTTTGGTTGTTTCCTATGTGTGTATACTATGTAAAGCAGATTTTATGCTCAAAATTTCATAAAAAGCTAGCCATTTAGTTTTTTATGTGATTTTAAAATGCTACTCCTCCTACAAAAATTTACGTACATGCATGGAATTTGATTTACAAATACATAAAACTATGTATAGTAAAAGTTGGTATGGGTTTTGCGATAACATGATTGGTATTTGTGCAATACTTCCTTTTGTGAATGCTTATTGAAAATTCCTTAAAAAAATGTGTAAATTCTGAGTTCAATTATTTTTAAAAAAATAAGTATTTTGTTTTGATTCAAAAATTCATACCAACTTTTGTTACATCTGCTATTAGCAACAGGTAAAAAAAATCAAAGTATTAGGCACAATAGAAAAAAAAGCCTTAGCAATTTAAATGAAGACAAACTAGTTATTTTATCTTGCTCTGAGATAAGTAAGTTTAAAGTTTTGATTTGCCATAGGGATGTGAATAAAAACGAACGTAAAAGCTATCATAATACTGTGCATTTTCAGCTTAGAGCTTTCAAATTTTGTGAGGTTATAGAAAAATATATAAAGAATAGTTTAAGCTAAAAAAAAATTAAATTTGATTTTTTGACCGATTTTTGTCAGTTGAATCATACTGTGTCCCCTTAATCATAATCCATGAGTGAGTGTTTGTTAATGTTGCACTATCAAGCGATACGAGGACTATTGACGATGAGCCTCGCAATTTTGGACCATGGCCAAGTGTGATGAGGACGACACACGAGTTTCCCCCACCCCACACTCTCCAAACTTCTACATCACACCACCATGAGGACGTTTGAGCCTGGACAGATTTAACGTACATAGGCCCCTCAACACAGTGGGTCTTCAGCGCCTTTATGCTCGAAATCATAATACGCCGGCCACGAGTCCGTGATCTTGACCACTGGGCTACCAGGGCACTTTATCATGATCTATACCGAGCAATTTTTCGCTATTCTTCCGCACCCCGCCATATTTAATCTTCAAAGTCCGCTTCAGTTTTCGCAATTTTTTTAATTGTGATGTCTTTTATTTAATCAAAATTCAAACCCCGCCCTGTTATCCGTTTGATATACTCATTCTATGTTCTCTTTTATAATTAAATTTTTTTTCTGGTTGTTCTTTGAAATGGGGTCGATTCTTCACTAGAGGACGCTGCGATCGGTTGATCATCATCACGTGATTATTAACATGCGATCAAGTAAACAATAACAGCTGATCGTATTACACTTGCGGTTGTGCGCTAACTTTCGACTTTGCTTACATTATTATTTTATACTATTTAAAGTTTTTTAGATTTTAAATATTTTTAATATATATTCAAATCTTTTGCTTTTTGTATAGTAATTAAATATATACATAGTTTTAGTTTACAGTACTAGATTTAAGCTTGGTTTATACTTCTGTTCTTTCGCTTCGTGTCTTGTGTTTTTGTATACTTTTAGGTTTAGTAATTAGTTTGTCAGCCACATTGTGTTAAAAAAAAATTACGGATCATTCAATTGAACGAAATCCTGTATACTTAAAAATTAAGTATTAAAGTATAGAACAGAGGGAACACTTGGCGATGTCAATTTTTTGGCGACCGGAATCGATCGCCAAGCAACTTAATTTAGCTATAGGTGTGTTTGGCAATCGGAATCGATAGCCAAGCAGCATGATTTAGCGATAGGTGCTCCGAGAATTTACGAATTGTAATTTTGCTATAAAAATGAAGATATTAATGTGAAATTTAAAAAAAAAATTATTTTTAAAGCTATCAGTAAAGCATATAATGTATAAAGTATTTGTTTTTTTAAGTTAAAGGAAAGAAAGGATTTCATTTTGTTATTTGATAGTAGATGCAAATCCGAAAATGTGCCGCCAAAATACTCAGTCGAATCAAACACGTGACTATTTGTTTAGCCTACCATCATGTGATTATGACGTCAGATGAATCGAGTTCATTCTTAATTCCTTTATTTTCAGTTTTCAAAATCGTCAAACAATAATGATAATAAATTAACAAAAAATTAAAAATCTGCAAACAAATTTGAAAAGAAAATAAATAAATAAAAAGTTTTAGATTTCCTTAAGTTAGTGAATGTGTAAAAACTTCTAAATTTGTAAGACATTTTCAACAAATTGTAATTCTAGAATATAAGGAACACAGACTATTGTGATTCATTAAAAATTAATTTAACTTAAAATAATTCATAAAAATTAATTTAAGATTAATCACGTGCGTGATCAATGATCATAGAATTAGAAACTTTATTAAAAAAAAGGAATTGTTTCAAATATATTTCGGCCGTGGTAGCCTAGTGGTCAAGGTAACGGACTCGTGGCCTGCGTGTCACGAGTTCGAGCCTAGTACCGCTGAAGACCTGCTATGTAGGGAAGAGATGCACGTTAAATCTGTCGAGAGCTCAAACGTCCTACTGTTGGTGTGGTGTGAGAGTTAGGCGAGAGGGATGCCAGCTCAGATGTCGTCCTCGTCCCTTGACCATGGTGAAAATTACAAGGTCCATCGCCAAAAGCCCTCGAGTAGCTGAACAGTGCGACGTAAATATTCATTCTCACACATCAAATATATTTCATCATCATAGTTTTTAAAAAATTGTACAATGTGAAATGAAAAAATAATACTTCTATATTCTAAACGTGATTTCTAAGGAAGAATATACAATGACAGTCCTTATATCTTAAAAAAAATAATTACTTTTCATGTGGTTAACTGTATTATTTAAAATATTTTTCTTTAAATTAAAAAATTAATTTAGCAACATTCGATATCGTTTGCTTTTTTAAACAGAATGCTTTCATTAAAAATTATTCTTTTCCATCGCATTTACCAACCGAAGTAATCACTTAACATTTATTTTTTATAATTGTATTTCTCTAGCCGAAAAATAAGTTTTAAATCGAATATAAAATATCATTCTTTTAACTGACAGTTTAAAAAGAAATGTGTCCGGTCGTTGGAGTTTCAACTCACTTCAATTCGGCTGTCAGTGGAACGTTTTCAATTCTTTCCCTCATCTCCTTCTTGACTCTCCATCAACATCCCTTTCTGGCTCACAAAAGCGCCTTGTCAACAGGTGTCGCTGCACTCAAAAAAAGCAGACGAGATCTTGAAGCCCCGCGAAAGGCAAAATGACATCCGGTTTTAATGTTGCCTAGTTCATACTGATGCCATCACTTCTTACTGAATTTATGTGCCTGGTCAGTTGGGATTATAATTTTGATGCTTTCGATTTTATTTTTTCCTCTTGTGCGCGGGTTTGACTGAAACATAGAACTGTGTGAATTTCATTTGCTGATTGATTCTGAAGTGCAAAAGAATATTTTTACCTGTCAATAGTGTGGACTTCCTTCATAAAAGCATTTAAAAAGAAAGGTAAGATTTAGGTTTCCTTTTATTTGGATCTGTAAAGTACCATTCGAATAATGAAAAAGCGATGTTTTTTATATATAGGTTTTGTTTAAAGTAGATTAGTTGATCAAATCTTGTGATATTAAAATTTCATAAAATGCCGTTGAATAAATATTAAAAGAAGCTGTATAATATATTGGATTTTAAATCTTTTGGTTATTTTTATGAAATCTGATTTTTTTTATAGCGCACGTTGCTTATATCATATTGTAGTTAAACTTAAGGTTGATAAACTAAATTCATTTGCACCAATTTTTAGTTTTTGTGAAAAATGATAAAGGTGTGAAGAACATTCTTAAGATTTTATAGTGTAAAATAGAGTTTTGGTAAAATTTTTCTTCTTAAGGCTCATCTTCACAGCAAAGTTATTAATTCCAGTCTGTACCATAGAATTTTCGTGTTCATTTATTCATCAAATTTTAACTTTTTAAGTTTTAGATACTTTAGAAAAAAAGATTTATTTTTTTCCAAAAATTTAAGAAACCGTATACATTTAGTATCTGAAAAAAAAAAAAAGTTTTAACTAATTTATTTACTTGTTTTCAAATTATATACATTATGTGTTCAATATAAATTCAAAATTACTTCTGTTAAGACTTTTTATTTTTCCCATTATATTTGAATATACTTTGTGTTAAATAATTTTAATTAGTAGAATTTTTTTTCATTTGAAAATGGAATATAACATTTAACATTTGTATTTATAAGAAAATATTAAAACAACTTAATATCTAGATAGTAATAATCAGATGACATTTCTTCTTTTTTACTAAAATATCAGTTTAGTTAAAGTATTACTACTTATATTTGTGAAAATCTTTACGAAATACTATGTGAATATTGTGCCATTTTTGCTTTCTTAAATGTGCGAGACTATTTATTTTAATAATTTTTTAATTTTAAGTATTAATACTTTTATGTTTTTATTATAAGGATATTTAAAAAGATAAAACCACAAAATTTTAATGACAATTTATATTACTTGAACATAATTTTGACTGAATGTCTTTGCTATGTAATATAATTTAAAAATTCAAATTACGAATAAAATTACTTGAGAAAGATAGATGTAACATATAGGATAAATAACAACTGTAAAATTATATTTCACAAATTGGAAATTTTTTTTACTCCGTGACATATATAAATTACTCTTAAATAGTTTGAAATTGAGCAACTTAAAATTAAGGCTTGGTGATTATGAATTAATTTCTTGCAATATATTTTATTATTATATTAAATAAAAAAACATTGCTTTGATTTTTTTTTATTTATTGTAGTTTGATTTTGAAAGTGAATTTGTTATCTTCACTATAAATGATTATTTTTTTAAATAATTTATAATTGCCTTTATACAGACGTCGTTGATAATTAAAAACTTATTTATTAAAAAAGGCAAATAAATAAAACGCGTTTTTTTTTTTTTTAAAGTGGATTGTAATGAATGATTACTTTTTCTCTAGGAATAATTTATTGAAAAAAATCAACAGAGAGAATAATTTTAAACTTTCCTCGCATTCTTTTTTTACATTTTTTATCCGATTTAGTATCTATTATAATACTGAAAGTTTTTCTTTTGTTTCGTTTTGTTCCAGCTTCTCAAACCGTTCCATTTGAAAACGTTTGGAAGTACGTCCTATAAAAACTTTTTTTTCATTTATTTTCTTAAAAAATACCGATATCAAGTAATTTTACATAATTTGGTATAACTTTTTAAACCTGTTTACATAATTACAATGGTAGAATTTTTTATTTGTTAACAATTATCTTCTAGCTTTTAGGGCAAACAAGGAATACATGTTGCCATATCTCATTTGAAATTTCTCGCTGCCGAATCGGGATCGTTCAGATCGCGTTTTCCTTTATATTTAATATTTGACTTATATTATAATTTCGTAACTATATTATAAAATTAGTTATTATATTAATTAATAATATATTATATAAAGTATGCTCTTTGTGTGTCTGTGGTGATGTATTCTCCCATTTAACAGGTAAATTAAATTTAAATAGAAAAAAAGTAATGGATTATTTTTTAATTGTTTTAGTAAAGTTATCTTACTAAAAATAATTTTAAAAAATAATAAAATATAGTCGTATATATGTACATTGGTGGTTTTTACTTTTTTTTTTGCATTAGTTTGTATAGCATTGATCTATTTTAGTGGGAAGTAAATGTATATGAAAATCCAATTTCTTGCCTATCTTTTGTTATCAATAGCGTTTTACTATCTTTTATCTATCTTTATCGGCCTCTCTTTTTTTCTATTTTAATATTGATTATTTAGAGTATAGAAAACTTAATATTACCAAATTGTAAACACTTTACATAAGAAAAAAAAACGATTAAAAAATTAATGAGGTTTCAAAACTTAATATTGGAATGCATATTCACGAAAAGAATATGCATTAACGCTATTTTTCTGCTATTCGCAACATCAACTATTTAAATAAGGTAGCTTCATGAATTCTTCAATGCGTGTTTAATGAACGAATTCACAGTTTGATAGGAACTTTAATTTTAAATTACCTCATTTTTATAAGTGGTGTTTAGTTTTTTCCCCCTTTTTTATCTATTTTACTTTCTTAGGACCTCGCATTCATTTCCCAAAGTTATTAATGCAAATATTAAAAGATGAAGTGAACTGTATTTTATGTTTCATTATTAAATGGCGTTATTGAACAAAGTTGATGCTAGTTTTGGTTTGAATTATTTCCAAAGGGGGGGGGGGATTATTGCAAACAATTACAATTTTTATGCGGGTTTTTTTAGTATAAATTTCGGGAACTAGGGATGATTTTTAAATATACGTATTATTTTGTGGTAACTTACATAATATTAAAACTTTCGGTTCTTAGTTGTTATATATTTAATTGTTATAATTATATATTTGTTATATTTTTCCCCAGGCGAATTTATCAACAGTTTTACTTTATGCATTTTAATAAATAAAATAAATGTTTTAATTCTCAACACACCTCACTACAAAATCTGAAGCTATATAAAGTTATTCAAAAAAAAAAAATTGATTTCCTATTACAACCAGGGACGCGATAGCTAACTCGTTGTCAAGAAGTGGGTTTGAAACCTAGTCCCACTGAGGACCCACCGTGTAGAGGGGCTGAAGCACGTGAAAACTGTCGCGACTCAAAGTCTTCCTGTTGGTGTGGAAGTTAGGAGAGGGGGTTCCAGCTCGGGTGTCATCCTCGTTACTTGACCATGGTTCAAAGCTACGAGGACTGTCACCAATAGCAGTGTTGCTTCACAACGCGACGTAAATTAAAATCAAATCAATTCGAAATGCAGCCTTTTTCCGATTAAATAAATATGAATGCTTTTAAGGCTATAATTTTTATTTCTTACACTGAGGGAAGGGAGAATTAGGAACGTAAAAACGTAAAAAAAAATCAGACCCGAGACTTAAGACCCCGAGTCATCGATACAGAACATTTTGTTCGTTAAATCGGGGTTATTCGTTATATCAGGCTTCATATTTTCGTTACATCAGGTCGTATATTTTGCCGTTACTTTTTGGTAATTTTATAATAAGCAAGTACACAAAAATATCCATAGTTAGAAGTTGCACTTTTTTGTTCAACAATTAGAAATACTAGTAGGGAATTTTTTTGCACTAATTAATTGGAAATTTTAAAATACTGACTAATAGATGTTTGAAAAACTTTTTGATTCCTGACTCGTAAGTGGATTTTCCCCCGACTTTGCATACAGAGAAGAAAGTACTCCATCATTTAGATCCTGATGCATGAGGAATGTTTTCACAATCTCCATGCAATGTAAAGCATTAGAAAATGTAACAGTTTTGATAGAAGTTTCGTTATCTGTTTCTGCATCAGAACCACTATTCATTGGCCCTGATAAATCAACTATTTCCTCAACCGCAGTAGCACAAATAGGTAGTCCGTCATCAAATGTACATAATCGTTAAAATCTTAAAATATCCCCTGCGTAGTGGAGTGGGATGAGATAAAAAAAAAAGGAGTTGCCTGTCCTATTAAAAACTCACACGATGGGTTACACTCGTCTCATCTGCACCTGTAAAGTCTAACCCTTTCCAGTAGAAATTTGTTTCTTTCAAGACAGAACTTTTTTCTGTTCCAAACAAAAAACAAATTTGAAGAAAAAAAATCCAATTTTTTTCTAGCACAAACTAATAAAAAAACAACTTTTCAGCTGTTGAAATAATTCTTGGTTTATTATTCGTTAAATTGGAGTTTTTACCTTCATTTTAATTGGGGAAAGAGAAAAATTCGTTAAATCGTGAAATTCGTCAAATAAGGGTTCGTGAAATCGGGGTCCGACTGTACGCTCTTCCAGAATCTAATGTAATGCACCATCCTGAACTTCCAAATCACTTCAATCATGAACGAAATGCATATATTTCCTTTGTGCTCTTTTGATCCAAGCAATAATAATTTATCTAAAAATACAAATGCAATTCAAGTCAGAAAAAAAATCAGAAAGAAGTTAATAACCTAACATGTTTAAAAATATGTCAACGTCTATTTCCATTAAAAAAGATTTATAGCACCATAACGCATGTAAATAATTCTGCACTTAAGATATGCCTCTTTTGTATTCATAACAAACTCTGAAGCACTTAAGAACTGATCCATAAAATATAATGAATTACTATAGCATCATATGTTTCGAATAAGAATTTCAAGTCCTTATTCTAAAGGTAGAGATAAAAAAAATATTACTTTGCACTGATCTAAGAATTTGTTCAGAAATGAACACAGTTCGTTAAGATTTAAACGTGACAGTATCGAAACACTATTACGTTCGTCTAGAAAAATTAACGAGCTCTTTTCTGTCTAAATAAATTAAGTCTGAAATGAAGCAGATCTGACAAGCACAGAAGTCATAATAATGTATGAAGTCTTCTAATGCAAATCAACTTGATTTTATACCACTTAAAATATCACGTTTTTTTTAAAGTAAGAGTATATATACTTTGAATCATATTACAATAATCAGACTTTTAACAGGGATGTGAAAATCTTCGCTAACTTTAAAATACGATAAACTAAGCATTCTGAGATCGAATGTTAAAATTCTAAAGGAAAAAATATGTATCTATGCATTTTTTCTTTATTTAAATATGAATGAATAACTAGAATTTAAAGAAAATTTAATGTTCCCTCTAAAAATAAAAGTCAAGTACATGACATGTATTTAGTAGGTAATTTATCTCTAAATTGTTATCCCTTGAAGGATTTATCTTTATCGGAAAACTTACAATCGATTGTCGCTCATTATTAATCATGTGGACAAAATACGCAAGATTAGCAGGATTTCAAAAAAAAAAAAAATGTCTAAGATATCCTTGGGTATCTATAAAATTTTAAATGGGAAGACCCGAATTAAAATTTTCTTTATACTCAATTTTCTGCGTATATTTTATAGATAATTCTTTAAATATATTGTGCACTTAAAAAATAAATTGTAGTTTAAAAAAAAACACGCTTTTATAGTGAATTGAACTAAAAAGTAAAAAAAAAAATTCTTAATTTAAGAATAAAATGATTAACGAGAAAATTAATGTAATTGGGGATGAAAGCGTGGGGTGCTCTATAATAATTGTTATAATTTCCTACGAGTTCTATTCCGAAATGTTGAGTTAGTGTAAAAATGTAGTACAATGCACCCCACGCTTTTACCACAATGACATTAATTTTCTCGTTAATCATTTTATTCTTATATTAAGCGTTATTTTTTAACTTTTTAGTTCCATTCAGTATAAAAACGTGTTTTTTAGTTTTTTAATCTATAGTTTTTTTCATTTTTTTAGTTCGATCTACACTAAAAGAGTGTTTTTTTAGTTTTTCAAACTATCATTTATTCATTGTTGAATTTATCCTTGAGTTTGATATTTGGAGCCAGAATTACGTGGTTGCTGAAATTAGTCTTGCTCTTCAATGGATACTAACTAACGGGTCTGAAGGGTATTTATTCTCTCCATTTAAAGGGCCTCGGATGAGTCCTGTATCGTTATATTTCAAAGATTCCGTTTCTATAGATACAGGTCAAACTAATAAAAGTGCGTTAAGAAGAAATATTAAGTATCAATCATATTATCACTTTTTAAATGTATTGCTATAATGTTAATTCGTATCTTTTCTAAACGTATTGTTTTATAAAAATAAAAAAATATTTATCAGAAAGAGCATAACTTTTTTTCACATGCACGAGTCTTTTTTTAATTTCCATTTTTCAGAAAAACTAGACAATTATTTAAAAATGGTAAGAAATTGCTGACGCACCCACTGTCACCTTTCTCACATGAAGAACACTTTTTTTCGTTTTATTTTTATTAACCACAAGTATATTCGCTTTTAGGGTTACACCTTAATCTTTTAGTCGCTAAATCTGGAATTAGTCGTCAAATCTGGAAATGGTATATGCAATAAGTCACCAAATCTGAAAGTGCTATATTGAATTAGTCGCCAAATCTGGATATCGTTATTCCAATGGAACAAAATCAAAATATCATTGTATTGTCATTGGTCCTTGACAAATGTGCAAAATTTCAAATCAGTTTGACCTTTTAAAGTGGGTAAAAATCGAGTTCAAAGATTCCGTTACAAACAAGTGAAACGTATAAAAGCGTGTTAAAAATATTCTGATGTTTGTGTATTTTAGCACGTGATTCTTCTTTTAATCGACAGAATATTTATTCATGCGATATGATAATGCTTGTTTAAAGTAGAATATTTTTATCACAGGGATTGTAAATAAAGATTATTTAATCGTCTACAAATATTACTGAAGTGCCGTTTATTATTCTTTTAAAAACTTTTTCTCAATTGTTCAGTTGGGATGTCTTTAAAAATTTTCCAATGCTGAAATTTAACAAACGGGATTAAGATTTGTCATTCTAATTTATTCTTTACTATTAGAAACTTGAATCATGATTTCAAATATTTAATAAAAAATGTGTATTATAAAATCTTGTATTTCATAAAATCTGTAATGACAAAAAAATAAATTAACCTTAATTTACTTTAAAAAAATCCTATAGATCTTCTTTAACTTATAGTTTATTTGGTGTAATAAAAAGTCCAGTAAAAATGACGTAAGTGCTTTAAATATATTTTTGTATCAAAATTTCGAATATCGGTGATTTATTGTGTTGAATTCCCACTTTTCTGAAAATTATTTGTTTTTTAAAAACTCTATTTGTGTGTATTTTGTATTTTTTCCCTCCGTCATAAACTTGAATTCATTTTATGGTAAAGAGTCTCTGATTTGAAGAATAGTTCTTTAGATTAAACAATTACCTAACAAAAACTCACTTTATTTTTAACATCTCTATTTTAGTATTTTAATTCTGAGAAAGAATATCACAATTAAATATTGATCTCAAGTATACGTTACTATAAAAATAGTATTTATCGTATTGATGCGTATTGAAATTATATAAAACTTCATAATTAGATTATTAATTTAATATTAATTACTATTACTTTATAATTAGAAAAAGTACAGAGCTTAATGAGAAAATGCCATGTAAAATTATTTGTATATGTACTTGAACTTCTTGTTACATTTTTTTGTGTTGCATGATTTAAGAAATGAAGATTTTTAAAGTGAACACATTTGAAAAAAAAATCAGATTAAGGTTAAGGTGTGAAATTTAGCATATATGGCTAAAATTTTTAGCTCTTTCTTCTCATGTGGAAATTGTAATTCTTAAACGAGGTATAAGTAATTCCAGTCGGTGATATGTTAAGACTTATAAATTAAAAATGTTTAAAATGTGTGCGATTAATATCTATTTTATTCGCTTTCATTTATTTTTTTCAAAGAATACTGAAATAATTTAGTTAATTATTTCAAGCATTTTTAAAAATAATAAGTTTTTATTTTTGTATAGTAAAAAATATCTTCAAAAATCTTGGAAAAACAATAAAAAAAATATTGACATGTTTTTTAAATTCGCTTAACAAATCTGTAAATTTTTTCTTAAGCAAAAATTCATTGTTTTTAAAATTATGTGGAGTAAAAAAAAAAAAATGCAGTGGTGGTACAAGTAATTCAGAATGCACAGCAATTTGAGCATAAAAATTTAGTAAGTTTTGCAAAAAAAATACTATTTAGAGAAGTATTTGCGAATTTAAAATTAGAGTTTCAATTTTTTTAATAAATGCTTTTGTTTCTCAATTTTCTTATAGTTCATTTAGCTGAAAGTTTAACTTCTGTTAACAATTATTCATTTGGTAAAATTTGTTCTATAAAATTCTATGGGGGGGGGGATTCTATTTCCTACGACACTTAAACGGCACAAAAACACTCTACTAGATAAACACTTTTGGAATTAAATAACGCATTTGTTTCATATAAAGCTCTGCGAAATTCTTAATAAAATACTACTATATCAGTTTTACTAAAGTAAATCAACTAAGTTTTTTTAACATCTGTAAAAAAAAAATTAAAAAAAATATTTACGGTTTCTTTTGTTGGTGATCTTTTATATAGGATAAATTTTATTAAAATGCAGATGACTTTTTTTAAAGGAGAACTATGCACTTTTTCTGTAACTATACTGTGTTCGATTGATGCATATCATTTTTTTATTGATTATGCACATTTGATGCATTTTTATAAATGTGTTCTATTGATGCAATGGAATATATTTCTCTCAAATTATGTTCGATGGAAAATTTTTACTAGTCGAATTCAAGAACAAGAAATGAGGTTATAGTAATCAAATTTCATGGCCAACCTATATGCACGTGCATCACATCCTATTAATACAACAGGAATTCCAACGATCTGCTACAGCCTACTTTCAATGAAGTTTGCCTCATATTTTTTTTTTTTTTACCATTTTTTTGATACTATAAACATGACGCTGCTTAAGAACGAAAATGTTCGATATTGCGGCATTCCAACTCCCGATAACTGCACCTCGTCTCTTGTAAGAAAACCCTAAAGCAAAATAGATCTTTCGTTTCACTTTTTCTCTGACAACCATTTGACACACGGATTAGTCGGCCTATTAAGAAGCATATCACGAAACCCCCTTTGATTAAAAGTTATCGAATAAAACTGTAATTAGTCAATCGTGCAACACGTGTTGCTTGTTTTGATAAGTTGATTCTAAAATCGTTCGTGATTGGCTACGTCGGTGTTATATATGTAAATCAATTACATCGTTAAATAATTCTGGATAGCAGCGAACCAGGTGTTTGAGAAACCATGTATAATTTAAACGATAATGTATTTTTATTATGGTTGTAGATGGTATGTGTGTGCATTATATTGACATCTATCTCTTAAGAAGAAATACGGTCTGAATTATAAATGTTGCCATTAAAAATAAACTATATTTATAAGAAAGAAATAAGAATTATATCTATTTTTTTAACATGCAGGGTGAGTACAAATGATAGACCTATGGCGGTGGTATCTATATAAGCCAGTAACAGCCTCCGAACTGAAGTGATCATTTTGGTCCAGCGGTAAGTTACACGCTTACGGAACCGAAGATCCCGAGTTCTATCCTTCATTGGTGACCTGGCTGAACTTTGAAAAGGCGCAACCTTCACGCAGCTATTGTAGCACCATCTACCCACCTCAAAAGCAATTAAAAAGCCGTCAGATCCCCACGACGCAACAAACAAGCCGTCAGATCATCAGGACGCAACAAACAAGCCGTCAGATCATCAGGACGCAACAATCAAGCCGTCAGACACGCTTGACGCAACAATCATACCGAGATCGAATCTCCTTCAGACCCGATTTTAAGAAATCATATTGTCGGAACTACTACACATATTACAATAAGTGATGCATGAATGTAGAGAGAAATGTATCAAATTTTTATTTCTGCTATAAATGTTCTATGTGTTCTCTTGTAACACGGCATACGTCCAATCTGTAATCCAGTTAGTTCTAAACATTTTGTAGCTTCCCTCTATCAATGGTTTGTAATACTGCACAAATGCTTACTTATCGTCCTATGTTAGCTACTGTGTCAATTGCAAATGATACGACTTGAAATTTATTTTTTTCCCGCAAAATGTTTCAATGTTTTCTGAGGCATTCCAAGTTCAAAGGCTGCAACTCTCGTAAACTTCGTGAACTTTGAACAAAAACCTGCCTCGCACTCTCCATTGCTTCTTCCAAGACGCTTGGCCGGCCACAGTTTTTCTTTTTACTCAAGCACAACCTGTTTTCTTTAATTGATGATACCATCACGGACCCGGGGACCTCCCCCCCCCTTGTGTGCGCCACTGACACCGGGTGTCTGAAAAGTATGACTACACTTTCAAGTACTAGTTATGAAAGAAAAAGATTTAAGATGGTCTTTTACGGTTTTTATTGCAATTAGTTTTATTTTTCTTATACTATGCTTTATTGCACGAATTCAGTGTGTGCAGCGTTACGTGCAACACATCGAGTTTGTACGAGATTTCTAGCCACATTCTATGAAGCATTGCAAGATGTGACGTTCCCGCCACACGGCTGAATCAACTTTGTAGAATTGATCACCACACGTGTAAGGACACCTGCACTTTTAAATATAGTGTGCCCGGCCTGGTCTTGGATCACCCCAACAGCCTTTGACACCACAAGAAACCCCTCTCCCCACTCCGCCTCTCCCGGATGTAGCTGGAAGCTAAAGATGCCAACCACTGTCACCCCCTAGAGAGGGCCAAGAGATAGAACGGGAGATGCCTTGGAAACCTTCGCTGAGCATGGACGCCAAAAAACTCCTCCCTCACAAAACAGAACTGGACTCTAAAAATCTAATTAAGTTAATAACTTCAATGTAAATCTGTAAATAATAGTTGATGTAATTAAACTTAACATTTAAATTAACCAATATCCCGCTACCTTTATTTGTCTCAAACATTACAAAGATCAACAATCTGAAAGGCCACGGTAATTCGAGTTATTAATTCTTCAGTGTCACTAAGTGAAAGTTGGTAAGCAATGTTTTTCACATAACAAGAAGAAATCCAAAGGTGTTATGTCCGGGAATTTGGGTGAACATGCTATTGAACTTTCGCTTTCCATCCATCTCTCTCGTCCAGGGAATATTTTCTCACTTCCAAACTCCAGCGTAGTGGGGCATCATTCCCGCTGTACATGTGCTGCAGATTTAAATTCGATAAACCATGCTACAACTTGGGCTTGTTCTTGCGGTGAAGCCCTTCTGAAACGAGAATGTTGAAAAACAGGAAGGTTGTTAGATTTAGTTTACATTTCATTGAACAGAAACTTTAATATCTTTTCTATGGGGAATATAAAAAAAACCGTACGTAAAAATCTTCATTTGTTGATTTTTAATTAATTTTTGAAAGTGTAGTCATACTTTTCGGGCATCCTATAGTGGCCGCGGTAGCTTAGTGGTCAAGGTAACGAACTCATGGCTGACATGTCATGAGTTCAAGCCTAGTGCCGCTGAGGACCCGCCGTGTAGGGGAGCGATGCTCGCTAAGTCTGTCGACTCGAATGCCCCCCCCCCCGTTGGTGTGGTGTAGTAGCTAGGAGAGAGGGTGCCAGCTCAGGTGTCGTCCTCGTCACTTAACTATGGTTCAAAATTACGAGGTCCGTCGCCAAAAGCCCTCGAGTAGCTGAACAGTGCGACGTTAATATTCACTCACTCACTCGGACATTCTGTATTATATCTTTGGTCATTTAGCTCGACAACATTAGCCAAAAATTCTATTAGATATCAGGCATTGAGAAACGGTTTCTAAATATTCAACTTATGTGACGTTGAAACTTTATTTTAAGCAAAATTAATAATAGTTAATTTTTGCAGAGAGTCATTACTGCAACGTCAGTGCAAATTTACGCCGCACAATAAAGCAACACAAAGGATATTGGCGATAGATCTCGTAATTTTGAACCATGGTCAAGTGACGAGGACGACACCCGAGTTGGTACGTCCCTCTCCTAACTTCCACACCAACGAGAGGACGCTTGAGCTTCAGCATATTTAACGTGCATTGGCCCTCTACACGGCGGGTCTTCAGCGGTACTAGGCTCAAACACATGACACGTTGGCCACGAGTCCGTTTCCTTGACCACTAGGCTACCACGGTCACATGGTGCGGATCATGTCCGTTGTTTTAGAAATTTTACAAACATAACTTGATGCTTATATTTCCGAAGATGCTGAAAATTAAGTTGATTTTCTTGCTCTGAGTATGAATTTCATTAGGAAACTTGAGAAGGGGATAATACTGAAGCTCATTTCGAGGCAGTATCAAATAATTTGGAAGTGTTTAAAAGAATTTTTTTAATAAAATTATGATTGCATTTCGAAACAAATAACAAATTAAATTTGATTTTTTATAAAAGCAAAATTCAAACGAGTTTTTAAGAAAATCGAATTATTTATGTGATTAAGTAACAATAAACCAAATAGTAAAAAAAAAATTTAAAAAAAAAACAGGAAAAGGAAAAAAAAAATTTTTTATGTACAGTTGCAAAGCACATTTTCTTACAATCAAAAAGAGCAATTATTCTTAATCTGATAAAACTAGGGACAATTATTCCAAGAAGTGTTGGCTATTTAAATAGCGATAATGATAAGAACACTAGAAAAAAAATTTATCAATAATAATTCAAGTGTTTGAGACGCATTCTAAAATGTAATGAAGTGTCCAGACGTATTATTATTGACCGGAAAAAGAAAAATTAAGCGGAATAACCAGTCGGAATAATTTTCTTCTTACTTTTTTTTTCTAATTGAATCAAAGAAAACCAGTTGAGCAAAGACATAAAGTATGGAAGTGTTGTTCATAATTTCAATTAAATTCAAATCTGAAAATGAATAGTTCAGAGTGTCATGCGGGTAAGTTACGAATAATGAAATGTCAAGATAACAAGAATTTAAGAAAGAAAAAATTCCATTCGATTTTTTTTGCTTGTTGGTTGTAGAAATGGTTTAAGAGAAGAACAAAATAAATCAAGGTTTCATTCATCAATCTTGTAAACGTCATTTGAAAAAAAAGGAAAAAAAGTTAACCATTAGTGTGTTAATATAATGATATTAATTTCTAAAGAATGTGTAGTGGATGTAAAGAGTAGGGTGCCGACTCAGGTGTAGACTTCGTCATTTCACCTTGGCTCAAAATTAAATAGCGTATAGCTTGTTATTAACAAGCTTCTGTGTCGGGAAGAAATACAGTCGAAAGGATTCCTTTCAGCAAACAAATTAAAGATACTACTCAACAATTTTATGCCATGGGATGTGGAAATTTTATAAAATGGACACCAGCTTAGATGTCCTCCTCGTGATCTGAGCATGGTACAGAATTAGATCTGTTGCCAATAGTTTTCAGCAGTGGCGCACACAGGAATTTTTCAAGGAAGCGGGGGGGGGGGGGGGGGTGGGGTCCAGGGTCGAAAGACAACCATTCTCGGCGGCTCCAATGCGCCGCCCAACATATATTTTTGGTTTTGTCGATTATCGGGAACAAAAACCATAAAAAATTAATTAGCATTAATTAATAAAACTAATTATCAATAAAAATATTTATTGAAATTTTACTTACTGTATACATAGGATTGTAAACTATCGAAACAAAAATGAAGGGCTTTGGGGGATGGACCCGAGGACCCTCCCCCCCTTGTGTGAGCCACCGGTCCTCACTGTTGCCTTGTAGCAAATGTTAATTAAAAATTAACTAAACAAATGGTAGCGCACAACTCAAACACACGCAAGACATGAGTGAATGTCTATTCAGAAATAATACGAATGAGAGATTAAATTTTAGGTAAGCTTTGCGCATAAATTATATTTTTCACTCTTATTAGCAAGAGGAGTTCATTTTATGAAGCTTCAGTTTTTATTTTACTGAAAGAATATTTTTAATTTTAAGATATACAAATGACAGAGAAATTGGGATGATTATTATGCTAAGGCATCAAAAGATATAGATGTTTTGTTATTGACAGTCATTTCCGTAAATTTATGAATGGAATAGCAACATATAATCGCATTCTCTTCAAAAGCTTTGCAGAAACCAAGAAAAAACTACATATAGCTAATATTACTCTAAAAAACTCCTTGTCTTATTTAAGTGTAAAAATAAATAAATATATATATTTTTAGTAGAAATGTCATTTCTTTGAAACTAAACTTGTTAATGAATACTTATCCCCCCCCCCTTCTCAACATGTTACATTTGTATGTTTCAGTCAGGGCCGTAGCTTTTCCTGTATCAATGATACGAGGCCTCCAAGCTACAGGGGGCCCCCAATATGTGTAAATAAAATATCATTAAATGTTAAAAGGTCCCTCAAAGGAGTTTCGATATAGGGCCACTCACAGAACTAGCTACGCCAGGGGTTTCAGTACTTCTAATGCAGTTACTCGGCATCTTCTATTCAGCTCCCTTCGCATCTACTGTCCCCTTATGTCAAACAAAAATACAGACGAATTCCGCAGAATAAATAAAAACTTCTATGCATTTCATGTTTTTAGGCTTCTTAAAACTAATACCACCCCCTCTTCCAAGGGGGAAAAAAAGGCAATTTTGGCTTTTAAAATGATTGTTTCAAATTTTGTTTTACTTAACATTTAAGGAAACTATTTTAGTAAAGAAATAAAAAAACATCCTTTATTAAAAATGAAGTTGATCATTTGAAACTACTTTTCAAACAAAAACTGCTGTGTACACGATACGACATTTTCAACAAATTAACTGTTATGATTCATATGTATTACTAAATTACAATTATTTAATGTGTACCATGTTTACCCCGGCAGAATGTAAAAACAAAGGAAAGAAGGCTGTACAGGCCTTTCGCTCTGCATTACCGATATTTTTTCATCTTTATTATGAAATAAAACCATATAAAAGAGGTCCTCACCATTAACTCGTTTTATTTATGTAACGAATCTCTCTCTCTCTCTCTCGAAGTGAGAGATATTATTATAGTTTCTTTTTCAATATATGTTGGCGATTTCGGGCGCAATCGATAGATAAAACTGATACCGTGATTGAACTATATTCATAAGAGGAATATTTATCAACCACCATTGTATTTTAACGCGGATTTAAGTTATATAAGATATCAAGATATATACGAGGAACAAACAAAAAAAAAGAGTGTAAAAAGTAATTTGAAGGTTATTTTTATAATGTATCATATACCTTGAAACGCTGGTAAAATTTTTTTTCCAGAAGCACAAAATTCTGTATAAAGAAACCAGAGAGCACACTCCCCCTTCCCCTTGTTATCAACCTTTACTTATAGTTTTATTAAATAATTCTTGTTGTACCTCTTCGTGGCTTCTTGAAATAAATTATATCAAGATAAAATGAAGCTTTCTATCTCAGTGTCGAGTATGTTTATTATTCTGTCCCATAGCAAAAGCACTTTCGGAAATGGTTTGATAAAAAGTAATAACTTTTATCTTAATGTTAAACTTCTTCACAGCTGCTTGCATTTTGTACGAAATAAGCATGTTAATTCCTCCATTTTTATATCGTTTTCGCGACTCGACTATATGAGATATATCTAATTACATTCTGTAGATAAGTTAACCAATTGGCAGCGATTTGGAACTAATAACTTCAGGAAACGGCCTAATGTCTTCAGATAGTTGAAGTCGAAGTCATCTTCCTAATGTTATGATATTGCAGTGTTGTAAGAAGCTGTTATCACAGACATCGTTCAATGAAGACTGGCAGAGAAATGTAAGTATGAAAAGAAAGAAAAAAGCGAGGACATGAGAGGAAATCACGTTTTCATTTTGGGGTTATAAATCAAACTTATCTCAAAACTAAAATACAAGTCATAAAACGCTTTCTTTTGAGGTATATCAAAATGTTTCAAAATTCTTCGAAAAACATCGAATCTTTCATAGAATTAGCAAGCAAATGGTCTTATACAATGAAATATGTTTAACGCAAAAAAGATTAAGGCGAAATATCGGTTAACACGAAATAACACAACGGTCCCGATAAACTGCTATGTATTATCGTGTATTGTTTTCTCTTAACACGAAAAAAAGTCCTTCTAGGAAATTTCCCTCCTAGGAAAGAACAGCATTCGGAAAAGCACTAGCCGCTCAAGTTAAAATTAAGAGGAGTGTGAATTGGAAAGAGTTGGTTTCACATTTTTCATAGAAAGGAGGCCAACTTGGCATTGAAAAATCCTAGAAATAACCTGTGACAAGCCAATATCTAAGCTATTTTCACCCACCATTCTTGCAAACGTCACACAAAACATCTAATCTCTCATCAGCTGGTTTTGGAATTCGTTGGTGAATATATCGCAGTGTGAGAAAAAAAATCAGTGTGCTTGGTTTGCGCCTTTTTTCTATTTTGGAAGAATGTTTTCACCCTAGCACATTGGCAAAGAGTTCATGGGGAAGTAAACTGCTATTTTGCTTGAAATGAAGAAGGGGCTTCTTAAGGTTGTTGTTCAAAAACAGAAAACGAAAGCAGAAATCTGAAAATATTTTGGGATTGCTAAATTTTATATTTCATTTCATTAAGTTCTTGAGAATGTTTTTGTTTGATTTTCATGAAATACATGCATGTATACATATCTCTGTAAATAAAATGTACTCTACTAAATTTAATTCGTGTAATATACTTTAACGTGAAAATTCCTTAAAGACGAAAAAATATTTCAGTCCCCTCAGTTTCATGTTAAACAATTTTCACTGTGTTTGATTTTAATCATTCGCTTCAAATATCCTGAGATATCGAGACATCTACATTAGTGGTTCCAAAAAACTTCTCCTTACCCTTTTTTTTGTGACAGCCTTCCCCCATAGTTGGCGGAAAGGTTCGGATTATACTAATTGTAAAATTCATAATAGGACGCTAAAATGAGCCTTTTCACAACCCTTTTATTTCATAGCAACATCCATTTGATTTGAATTGAATTATAAATGTCACACCCTAAAATAACGAGAAGACTGTTGGTAGCGGAGCTCAAACTTTTAAACTTCGGTCAAGTGTCGAAGACGAGACCTGCCTCCTCCTTCCCGCCTCCTTTAAAGTTCTTTCCCATTGGTGGAAAGATTTTGATGTCAGAGGGTCGACATTTCATTCTGTTCGAATACGCCGCTGTACACGCGCGACTGATTTAAATTCCGTTAACCAAAGTACGCCCTGCACCTTTTACTGTCGCGTCCACATCTTTACTAATGAAGTCAGTGTGTAAAAAGTTTATCGCTTACGATAGCCGAATAATGCGCGCACGTGTGGCCGATCGGACTAGACCCAAAAAATCTCAGTTTTCCAATCCGCGAATGAACAGTTTATTACATTCTGATGGGTAGATCCGTAATAAGACATTACTTTTGGATACTTTAAGCCCGGACACTCTGTATAATGGTTTTCTTATATGAAAAGGAGAAGTCTTGAAATAATAATAATAAGACTTCTTAATTTTAAGCAATCTATTAAAGTAAGTAGATAATTCAAGGGAAAAAACCTTAATTTTATAACAGTAATGAAGAAAGCAATATAGAAAGCATTAAAATTAAATCAGATGCGAGCCGATTAAAAATATTTCAAAATGAGATTATTCATAATGCAATACTTTTAAGAATTGAGCACGTAAAATACTTGGGAAAATTTCCTTTATCATATAAACCTTGTTTGAAATAATAACAAAAGAAACCAAAAGACAGGTTTCTGATTATTTTTATAAATTTAATCTCTTAAAACGCTAAAATAACGTTATCAGTTGGGGGATGAGCATCTACAAATAGTTTAGAAAGAGATCTATTCTTATATATCATGATACTCAGCTCCATTATTATTTTAACGCTCAATCGCGAGTTGCGTTCTGTTGTGTGTTAAAAACCCACTCTCCTGTCTATATTTACGCTGAGTACAAAAGAAAACACGTCTCGTAATGGAAGCTAAAATGGTTTGTTATTTCACTAAAATGCGTCTGTTGAGGCGAACTAAGGGGTTCTGACCATAAAAATGTGGGTTTATAAACCAACTATATGGATCGAACTAGGAAGTAATTAACGTTAGATTTATAACTCCCTAGCAGACACATTTGTTATATTAAAAACATACCGTAAAAGCACTTGGTTTAGTAACTATTTGTAAAATTTAATACTAGCTTTTTGTGGTGTTTACCGTTTACACATGTATTACTGTGTAATAGATTAGAAAAAATTCTTAAAGTGTACCAACAATTTCGAAGCATTGCTTAGAGTTCTACTAAAGTATAAATTAAGGTTTCCATCTCAGGCTATTTTTAGCTTGCTAATATCTTATGTGGAAATATTTTCTTTCTTAAGGTATCCGACTGGTTGCGACAACTTTTTTTTAGAAAATGGAGATATGGGGATTTTTTTGTTATTTTTAGATTTATTTAGTACATTTTAAGAAAAATATGCTAAAATTAAGAAGAGAAAAAGAAATTATTAATACTAAAAAGGGAAAAAAATAGGTAAAAATTGACAAAAAATAGCATAAACGCGGCCCATTCTGTACCAAAGGTTTCTGAACAAATTTTCAATTTTTTTCATTCTAATATGTTGCTATGTTATTCCTTTTTGAAGTGACCTTCAGAATAAGAGATTTTAATTTTTACAAAAACTAGAGCAATTTATCTCAGTTATTATATTAAATTGCTTAAAAAACAGTGATTATATTCACATAAGGGACTGTAAATTTTGTAATAAAACGGCGATTAATTAATCTGGTTAAAACACTTCTACTATTATACAGACCATACACAAAAAATTTCAGTTAATTATCTTCAAAACTTTTTTAGCAATCGCTGGCCCCGTTTGAACATTTTCAAAAAAACACATTTCGAGTAAAACGCGTTTTAAAGTATGACATCTTGCGTAAAGTTATATCTTCTCTTACTAAAACACTTATAGTTTTTGTTCTAGTAAACGAAAAATAATAAACTTGTTATTTATATAAAGCTAATAAGATGACCTATAAAATAAAATCATAAAAATAAATTGTTAGTTTTTAGCAAAATTCACAATTTTAGGGTAGTCGGATACCTTAAAACTAGACAAATATATCCCCACACACTTGGGTGAAATACTTGGAAATTTCAAAACCTGGAAAGATTTTCTATAGTATCTAGATGAAAGGAAAAATAAAATAAAGTGAATGTTTATGTTAGTACTGTTCCAAGGGGAATGATGTTCAGGTCTTGGAGCTTTTTTTATGGAAAACAAAGTAACGTAAAAAAATTTTTTAAGTCAATTTCTACTTAGATCAAGAAAGAAATTTTATTTTAGTTTCTTTTTATTAAATACAATTAATATAAATATGTATATTTATATGCAGAATAACAATATTTTGTGGCAAAATAGAAAGCGATTTTCTTTGCAATTTTCCTCTCTATATATGGTGTTAGACTTATTTTTGTTTTTCACTATTTATTCATTAACTTAAAAATTAATATTTGAAAAAACTCTATATCAACATCATCCTCTACAAGTTTAAAAAATGCATTTGAACTTGAGTGGATGAATCAAGTATTTTATAAGCGATTGAAAATTTGAACAAGATATACATGCATATAGTAGGAATTGAAATATACAGGTAATTTTTGTCAAAGTGAAACAGAGTATTTTAGAACATTTTAACTCTTATTACGATGAGAGGACACCTACTAAGTAGTAACAAGAAAAAACATTTGTACACTCTTAACAGCTTTTTTAGAGTTAAAATTTTTAAAAAAAATTCTTTAAGTCTTCTGTCGAGATTACGGTGCACAATAAAGCAGAAAACGAGAAAAGTTTGGATCGGAGTTATTCAATGGTGTGGGGAGAGATAGCTGTGGTTACGAAATGGTCGAAATGCAAATTGTACTACAGTAAAACGTCGTTTATCCGAACGTTTACTATCCGGAGCGTCAAATATCCGAACCAAAGTCCTGATAAGTTTTCGAACCGAGTAATACCCAACAGTTGTTTCGCGTGAAGCCAAAAGTGACAGGAAAATCCAAGATGAGGGATATTTGGGGAATTGCAGTTGTGTGATTTAGTAAACATCTCTCTCTCTCTACGCGGAATGTTAAGTCAGTTTGTTTCCAAGTGAGGGTGTATACATACTCTTTTGTTGAGTTTTGTTGGTGTAGAAACCTGGATGGCATGCAATGCAGAAGACTGTGGATTTCAACTGCTAAATGATGACGAGATTGTGATTTCCGTGAAAGAAGAATCAGACCCAGTCGACTATGAAACGGATAAAGACGAGGACAACAACGACGAAAGTAGTAAGGGTCCATCAAATGCTGACGAGTTTCCTGCGTTAGAGACAGCTATGGAGTGGTACGAACAACAATCAGAGTGCTGTCCTACTCATCTACTGCTGCTCAAGAGAATCAGAGACCTTGCAGCGAAAACACGAAGGTATACAATGGTACAGCGAAAAATAAGTGATTATTTTCCATAATAAAGGTAAAATTCCCTGCAACTTGCATTTATTTTGCTTTTTCTTCAAGCACGTTTCCCGCATGTGATGATTTTCAATATTCGTATAGTGTCCGGTTTCATATACTGCATGGATCGCATTCGGCTTTCGGTTATCCGAACAATCGCGTATCCGAACAGTGTCCGGTCCTAATTGATTCGGATAAACCCGACTTTCTACTGTACTTACTAAGCAGTAATCATTTTTTGTAATTTGTATTGCTTAAGAATAATTCGATTTTGAATCTAAGATCAATCAACCAAAATTAAGTATTTTTCTTCATTTTTTGAAAATTTAACTCCTTTGTGGCAATACTAAATTTTGAAATTATTTTCTTAATTTCTATACCATAGTGCAGAGGCTCTTAAGATGTAGTCCGCGGATCCCCGGAGGTCCTCAGTGCCTTTATAGGGGTCCACTAAGGTTTTTATGTTAATATTTCCTTCTTTTACACATACTCTGAAAGATCTCGTGGAAAAATTAAAAGACGTGTCATTCTAAAATAATTTTAACTGTCCCCAATAAAAATATTTACCAAAACATAGTGACGCACATAAGGAGGGTGTCCTAAGGGTCCGGACCTCCCCAAAGCCCTTGAGTCTTTTCGATTGATGATAATCCTATATATATATATATAACGTAAAATTTAATTAAGTACTTGTAATTAACAATTTAATTACTTAAAGTATCCGACTAGGTTCGGAGACCAATTTTTTAAAAATTGATTTTCAGAATAAATTTACTGTCCTAAAGAACATAAATAGACTTAAAAAGTCAGAATTATAAAAAAAGATATCATGTATCACCCTTTGTTTTTGAAAGAAAAACCATTTTTAGGAAATTTTAGCAAAATTCATAAAGTTAAGAGAAACGCCATAAATAAAAATAAATTGCACATTTGCAATTTTAATTTCATTAATGTATTTCTTGATCCCTCTGAAGTGTCACAAACCGCAGGATAAAAAATATTTTAAGAAATAAATATTTTATTAGTCATTTAAATCTGATGATAATGATTTTTCATCAAAATTACTGCATGCTCTAAGTTAAAAATGGTTGTAAAATGTGATGAAATGTAGGTGTCGGTTTGTTACACTCTGAAGGGCTCATAACATATATGTTACAAATTTCATTGAATTTGATTGGATTGTTTTGGAGATATCCCGTTTTTCGTGCACAAATTTTCGTAAAAATTTCATTTTTCAAAAAACGCATCAAAAATATTTTTTAGAGTTAGATAAATTAAATGCTATAAAAACAGCTTAAAAACTCTCTAGTTTTATGTGTTAGTCCTTCTTCCTCAATAATTATTTATTTCTTTTTTCCCTAATAGCCCAAACATTACCAAACATCAAACACCTAAAAAGCACTTTTTCAACCTAGTCGGATATCTTAATGCTAATTATTAATTCAATAATTTATTTTTTACTGTTTTTTGTTGACAAAATCAGAAGAATCAATTGGTGTTGTCTTGAGGTATCATACGAGTTGGGGGATTTTCGACCATGGACCCCACCCCCTTGAAAAAAATTTTGTGTGCGCTACTGCTGCAACATGTATTTCGATCAAGAATATTAATTCAGTTTTTTTTATTGTTTGAAACTACATGACCATTACTAAAATGCAATATTTTCAAAAAAATATATAGTAGAAACACATGTGCAAAGTAACTGATTTCATACTCACATAGCACCCCAATACGATAACGACTGCTTCCATCTCGATTTCCTAACCGAATTCAACTGTATTATTTATTTGCGCCTACGTTATTTAATATTTTTATATACATATATAGTTAGATATTAGCTTTTTTCTTTAAAAAAAAAGAATTGTTAAAAAAGTATATAAAGGGCAGAGGCAGTCTTAGGACTAATGAGAAATCTTTAAGCCACTCAGCTACATTTTGGGAGTCGGGGAAGGGTGTTCAAAAATTTGGAGGGTTCGTGATGTCAGGCTAATACGTACAAAGGGGTCTCCACGATCGAAAGCTTAAGAACCGTTGCTATAGAGCAGGGGTGGGCAGACTTTTCCAGGGTACAGGCTACTTCTAATTTTTTCAAGGTGTTGCGGTCCACCAGTGTCTTAGGTGTAGTGAACTAAAAGAAAGTATACAATACAGCCGGTCCTCCATTTTACGAATTTCTCTATTTCTCGAACTTTTCCTGAACCAAGAACATTTTACGATTTTCTTCGTAAATAGCCTCCAAAGAGCGAAGTACATTTTGTATTCAACGAACTTTACTCTTATCATGCGATTTTTTTCCCGTATTTTTTTAAAATACTGTATTTATTCGAATCTAAGCCGCACTTTTTACCCGATATTAATGCTACTGAAAATCGGGCGCTGCTTAGAATCGAAGGGAGAAAAATGTGTTGAATGGGGATATTTAAAGCAATTACAGCTTCATACATGTATGTAAAAGTTTTAGTACTGATAAAATAACTACCGTAAAATCCGGCGTATAACGAGCACCTTCAAACTTTAATTTTTTATTTTTAGGTATATTCGCCGTATAATACGCACCCCCATTTTTACGAAGAAACTAGAAATATGCGTGCGCTCTTTATGTTTTGAAGTCATTTATTCGAGTTATTATTCCAATTGTAGAAAAAAAAAATGGAATACTCTCTTCTAGAGCTACAACCCTTTATGTTCATAAAGAATGTCATTTCTCTTAAATAAACAGTATTTCGATATATGTAGCCATTTTTTTTTATTCTGCTTACCTTTTTTCTTCCTTTTGAAGCTGTCATTTTTATACCCGGCGTATAACGCACACCCGTAAATTTCGATGGCATTTTTTATGTTCAAAGTGCACGTCATACGCCCGATTTTACGGTAGTTATTCACTTCTTTAGTTTTCCTTTTACATTTATTTTAATTTCATAAAATTGTACATCGATAAACCACATTTGAGACTATATTTCAATTTTCACAAAATCATGTTGAGAATTTGGGACAGGGCTCGAATAAATATGGCATTTCTATACCTTCTTATAATGGAATGATGATTGCGTCTTAATAAAGGCGGTCACCTCATAGCGTCCCCCTCAGGGGGCTCACCTTCTTTAGGTGAGTACGGGTGTCACAATCCCGAGGTGCCCTAGTGATCTTTTCCTTTTCCTACGGGGTTTACTGTCTTTGGTAAACACGGGCTTCACGAACCCGGGGTACCCTAGTGATCCTTCTCTATTTTCGACCCTCTTTCTTGTCATTCAATTCATTCTTTCTTTCTCTCTTCCCGTCTAGACCACAGATATTAAAACAAATATTTGGCGCAGTATAGCCGAAATCGGCTCTTGCGCCAATAAACCCTAAAACCACTCACTCACCTCATAGCGTTTTGGCGGTCCACCGGTCGATCGCGATCGACTTAATGCCCACCTCGGTTATAGAGCATATGTTCCGCATGCATAACTGATTAATAACAATTTTTTTCTCCATATAACCGTGACCCCACCCTAATATACATATATGCGTTCCAATCCAACAGTAAAATTTTAGCAGACATTCACGGATCATTAAAAATTTATAGATTTATTACTCCTATGCTATTAAATTCTTTTGAATTCATAAACATGATTATTAAACAAACATAAACATTAAAAAAACTTTAATCGCATTCTTAAAACTCATTAAAAGTGGCATTGAATAGCAACCACTACAATGAGAGCCAATGAACGCAATTTCATGTCGTTTGTCGCGTATAAAACCCCTTTTTGAAAACAAAGACTCAGTGTTTTGAGAAAAATGATTAACGGAAAAAGAGAGACACCCAGATGTCATAAACGATAATGTATGGGCCATAAATTTCGTTTTAGAAGTGCCTTACCCATAACCGTGGACCACCTGTATGATGTGACCGGAATAGTTTCGAATTTCTTTTATTACCAGAGCCTTAGACTCTCTTATCGGGAATCAGCAACTGTAGCATCGAATCCAAAAATGGGAAGAAGATAATCCGAACAAATTGTTTTTCTTTTTCGCAGTGAAAAGTATTATATTACTTTGTTTAAAATTATAGTTACACATGTAGCATAAGGAAGGTAAGAATATTTGACAGCTACAGTGAGCCTCATTAAACTGCATGTCGCTTAATTCGAACAGCCCTTTAAAGAATTCATAATTATCAAAAAAACTCAAAATCGTTATGTTCTAAGTATACAAGTAATAATTTTTAATGTATATCATGTAAAAAACGTACTCATTCGAATTCTCCATTGTGCAATTATTTATCATTTTGCTTTGTCACAGTACGTTGTTAGAGAGTACTATTTAACTATTATCTTGGATCATTTTATAGTCTATTTTGCTAAATTCAAACTTTCATTAATCGAGATTACTAAGAACCCAATTAATCGTGATTAATGAGGTTCAACCGCATTTGAGAATATCTGTCGATGCAACCAGAACATTTAACTAGTTCAAGGTACGGAGGATTGTTAAATGAATGCGATTTATGGTTGTGTAAATAGTTTTTTTTCCTAAATATGATTTTAAAGAACTGATTGTGTTGCATGGAATTGGATCTAGTGCAGCGTTTATCAACTTTTTCTGTTAACCGAACCCTTTTCTTTTCACTTGAAACTAATTCCCCAAAATTAAAACTTCTGGTACATTGCACATTGGAATAATGATGATAAATATAATATAATTAATTTTTTAAAAGATTTCTAGAAATAAATTTTTGTTAGCATTATTATAATTTGTTGGACCATGGATTATTATAATTTGTTGGTTATTTCATGGATCTGGTCTAGTTTCACTAGACCAGATGGGGATTAGTCCCACCACCACCACCATAATTTGTAATCAAAAAGTTCTAATTAAAAAATTTGGATATTTGTTAAATATACTTGGATAAATTATTAATACAAGGTAAACAAAAAAGTTCTTGCCGTTTTTAATGACCCAAAAGAACATGACAAACAAACAGTGTAGCCTATTGTTAGTCCTCGAAGTAATCAACATCGGCATCCAGCACTTTCTGCCAAAGTGTCTCCAGTTGTTCAATCGCCTTGCGGTCTTGGGACGCAAAGAAGTCCGTGAGAGCTTGGCGCACATCTGCTTCATTGGTGAAGAATTTACCACGAAGATGATTGTCCAGGGAATGGAAGAGGAGGTAATCTGATGGTGCAAGGTCAGGTGAGTAAGAAGGATGGTACAAAGTCTCCCAAACAAGTCGCTGTATCGTATTCCTGGCCACCCGCGTGACATGCGGCCTCGCGTTATCATGCAATATCAGTACACCATTTCGATTAACCAGTGCTGGCTCCTTCTGATGCAATACCTGTTGTACACGTTCCAATTGCTGCGAATGCAGGTCCGCAGTGATCGTTTGGACCGTTGGTAGCAACTCATAGTGAACCACTTGACGACAGGTCCACCAGACACAAAGCATAATCTTGCGTGGGTGCATAGGTGGTCTTGCGCTGTGCGGGACAGTATCCTGGGGTGACAACCAATGTTTGGAACGCTTGGGTGTGTCATACAGGACCCACTTCTCGTCACTGGTCAGCACCCGATTGAATATGGATGCGCTACGGTGGCAAGAAAACAACGATAAACAGGCTGCCACTCGTTGTTGCTTATGGACTTCCAACAGCGTGTGAGGAACCCACTTTCTCAGCCTGTACGTCTTACTTAAGCGGTGCAGATGAAGTCTAACCGTTTCACTGGAAGTGTTGAATTGTCTGGCAAGTTCACCACACATTTGACTACTGTCCTCCTCAATGGCCGCCTACAGGGTTTCGTCATCCAAGGCCTGTGGTCGTCCTGTTCGAGCTTTATCACAGAGGGACAAATCTCCCGACCTGAATTTTTGAAACCAATGCCCAGCCGTACGTTCATCGACAGCACTATCCCCAAACGTTTGACATATTTGGCGACTTGATGCAGCGGCTGATAAGCCCACTTTGAAGTCGTGAAGTAAACAGCCCCGAACGAGCTTCTTCGAAACGTCAATTTCGCTTCGCTACTGTACGAGTTCCGATTGATGAATGTGAGCTGTGGACCTGCGTTTATAACTGAAATTCCTACTCTCGACTGACGGTTTCTCAATCACGTCACACACGAATTTGCATACTTATTCTCGCTTCTTTCAATGGAAACGCGCAAATGGCAAGAACTTTTTTCTTTACCTTGTAACAATGATTAAACTGATGCAGTGCACGTATGCGCTGCTATGCAAAAGCTATAAAAGAAATACATTTTCGAAAATTTTTCACAAAATAAAAAAAGATAGCACTCAGCTAATTTAGCTGAAATTAGATGTGAAAATATTTAAAAGAATTATTAAAAAGATAATATAAAAATTAATTATACTCACTCGAGATCATGATTTATACTCATGAAAGTGTGGTACTGCAATTGACATCAATGTGTGCAGCTCTTACAATGAGTTCTGAAACTTTTTATGAGGTCTTGTGGCAATAAATACCACCAGACATGCTCTATAGGACTCGGGTCTAGAGATCTAACCACTACATCTTCTGAATATCTTCACTTTCGAAGTGTTCTCTGATCAGTTGAGCCATGGAAGGAACCTCACACATGGCTATAACATCTCATCCTCATTTCACAGAACAGTCAAGATGCTTCCCTGAAAGTCATGCATTTTTGTGTCCCTGTCGAACATCACGTCGGCCCAGACTTTAACACCATTACCTCCGTTGTACGAGGGTGAATCTGAAAATAAGTTTCCCCTGTCGATAGTAGTCAGAGTTGTGTATGAAAGTCAAAACATAGAATGAGACATTAAAGACAAGAACTTTATTTCTCCACATAAGTACCAAGTACGTTGAGACATATCTTATACCGCTTGATAAGCTTCAAAAAGCCCGCCAGGAAAAACTCTGGGCTTTGAATACGGAAGAAGCGTTTAACGATTATGGGCGAACGATGAATCAGCAGGTGAACATGCAAGACACCGATACACCATTGAGTAGAGGTCTACCGCGATCAAGCAGATGGATTAGGAAAAAGTGGCCTGGGCTTCTCAGATCTGGCATTCTAGTGTTGGATGACAATGTGAGACAACACTCGGCGACGACAATGCAAAACCATATTGAAACTCTTGGTTGGAGTGCTTGCACCATCCTCCATACAGTCCCGATCTCACACTAGATGACTTTCACATATGTTTCTCTCTTTGAAGAAGAATATCGCAGGAAGGTACTTTAGAAGTAACGCTGAAGTCAAACAAGCCTTTAAAAGCTTCTTCCGTATGCAAAGCTCAGAGCTTTTCCTGAAGGACATTTTGAAGCTTTTCAAGTGGCATGACAATGCTCTTGGTACTTAATGTGGAAAAATAAAGTTATGTCTTATCTTTAATGTCTCATTCTATGTTTTGACTTTCATGCACAACTCTGACCACAGTCGACAAGGAATACTTATTTTCCGACACCCCCTCGTGGCTCACTTTTATCATGTTGGAGGGATGGTACGGGGCCCCTGGTTGTGATTCCATTTGTAAATATGTCGATAATTAATGTTCAGACTTAATCTCGATTCATCAGTGTAGAGAACTCAACCTCTCTGCTCCCGTGTCAAGAAAAAGATGTCTATAAAATTTTAGGTGGGGTTGTCCTGTGACCTGGCGTAGGTGGGAAGCGTACGTTGGTCTTCTGGCATAGAACTCTGCCTCATTAACCCTTTGGTAAACAGTATACCTCGAAACTGAAGTATCAGAAGCAGCGGGATGCTCATTGAATTTGAGTAGATGTAAATTCCCTATGTGATAGCCAAGTAGTGATCATGCTGGCTTAGATGACTCTTGGGTGCCCTGTAACTGATCTTGAAGATATTGTTCTTGTCTCCAAGAACTGGTTAAATAATCTGGAAACCATGTTTCGATACATATTGAGAATTCTTGCTATCTCCACCTGGCATTGACCTGACTCCCCCCCCCCCATTGTTCCTTCAAAACGTTGTCTTTGTGCCATTATTTGCAAAATTTTCAAATATAATTGTTATGAGAGTTAATTGCTTGGAGGCATGAGTAAGATTGAAGACACAATGAGTAGTGTTGAAACCACCTGTCTCATAAGTTTTTTAATTTACATAAAATAAGAGAAAATTTAATTGGAAAGTTAAGATATTATATTTTCGTCAAGTCTACCAATTTTCATTAAGACAATTGAGCAGTTTCTGGAAACTCCGCAATACAGTTTTTGTTCCTCAATTTATGTACTATGCATTTTTTGAGTATGTATATATATTTTGTTGTATATATTGTCATTTTTGTATTGCCAATCTAAACGAGCATAAATTTAATGTTTCTACTTGTTCTTATAAAAGCTATTTGAAAACAACCCGATGATTTTTAGAATCTCCCTAATCTTTTCTCAAACAATGGTACAAATATATACTGCCATATTAAAACTAATACTATACGATACGGTATTTTTATATATACGATTTCTTGTGTATTCCTGACTTTTGTAAGGGTGGGATTAAATTCAGCAAATAATTAAAGCATTGAGTAATGAAGGCTTTTACTCGAATATTCTTAAGTATAAGGAAAGTTTTTTCGCTTTATAAATTACATGGGGGTGAAACTTGGCAAATTCAGGCTTTGTTCGCTTGTCAAGGTTCAAAATTAAAAGTACTGTTGCCAACTCAACTTATGTAATTCTAGCGAGGCGTTGCTTTTGCTAACACTTTTTAAGAAATAATGCTTTTTATGTAAAATTTCTCTTAAGTAATATTACCATGCTTGATTGATTCATTTTGATAAACTTCCTGCATTAAACCACCTTACTCCAACATTTAAAAGCAAATCAAAAGTTAAAAGAGAAATCTACTGTAAAAAACTTTAAGAAATGGTAATTCGATATGTCTTTTTAAATATTTATCAGAAAATGATTTTTATCCAAATTTATTATTTTTGTTAATTTCAAACGGACTGCAGTTTGGCAGCTGAGCCCTCTTATTATTATTATTAATGTTTTTATGACCTTTTTAAAACTGTCTTTTTATAAATTCACCAAAAAAAATTTCTTCTTTCTATTAAATTCTCTGTGAAAATATTCAACCACTTTTTTCCTCGCCAAATACACTCTTCCTTTTTTTTACTCCTTTTACCTATTATAAATCAAGAAAGAGAAAAAAACTCGATGACAGCTCATAACAATCTCATTAGTTTTACTATAGAAGGTCTTTAAGCGTTATTTTTCTTTCGGGGACACTTACATTTTCCTTCCAAAACATAAAGAGATAAACATCTCCAAGTCGGCTTCAAGTTAAATAAATGATCAAATCAACTATTGTAAAAGGCGTACTTTTTAAAACGTAATAAAGAGCATTTTAATAAAGTAAATAGCCCGTACCAGAGATAGCTATCTTTTCGCTTGGAGGATACGAAGAATTCTTCAAGTGAGCACGAAGGTGAAAAATGTGGTATGATGAATTTTGTTGTGGGGGCTTGCGCACACACACACATCGGACAAGTTAGAGATGGTGGGAGTGAATTAATAGTACTTCTGCAAGAAATGTCACTACTTTATCAAGGGCGATCAATCATCTTACACTAGGTACTTATTCTGGGCCTTCCATGCTTCGAGATTGTTCTGGACCTTGATGACTTTATATGTGTTTCGTTTTGACGGATACTTTAATGATTAGGTGCGAGTTTGGGTAAGAGATGCCCTTTTAACATGGAACAGGCTTTGGGAAAGACCAACTCGATAAAGTATGTAACAATTTTCTGTAACCGTTACCGTTTGGAGAGACATAATAGTCTGCTTCTAAGGCGTTCGATGCATTGAAGCAAAACGTTTTACAGAAACTAAAGTACATTTAACAACTCGAGTAAAATGTAATTCTTATAAACAAAAAAAACAGCGTTTCAAAATAAAAATGAAATAAAGTGGATTTTTTTAAAATTTGTGAATGCCTTTTTTTTCACAGAGTTCTCTAAGTTATGGTATTATCCATAACTTAGCATGTTCACAGGATAAAACGAGCCACATGATTTTCGTAATGCCATACATATATGAATTGACATTTATTTAATCGTTCTTATAATTCCAATGCAAAATTTTTTTGAGTTGTATAAAATTTGAGTAAGGATCGAATATATGTTTATGGCATAATACTTCATCAATGAAATATTATGTATTTTTTTTATTTGCGATTATATATACCAAGGGGAAAAAATCAGAAACGCCGAATAACATGCTTTTTATTATATAATAAGTACTTTTTAGAAAGGACAAGAATTTTTTATTAAATGGCTTCAAAATATTTTGTGGCCGCGGTAGCCAAGTGGTCAAGGTATCGGATCATGGCTCGAGTGTGATGAGTTCGAGCCCAGTACCACTGAATATCCGCCATGTAGGGGAGCGATGCACGTTAAATCTGTCGAGAGCTCAAACGTCCTCCCATTGGTGTGGTGTGGTAGTTAGGAGAGGGGGTGCCAGCTCAGGTGTCGTCCGCGTCACTTGACCATGGTTCAAAATTACGCGGTCCGTCACCAAAAGGCCTCGTGTAGCTGAACAATGAGACGTTAATATTCACTCACTCAAAACTTTTATGTTAAGGCGATGTTTACTGCTTTGAGACTTCTTATGGTGGCTGCGGTAGCCTAGTGGTTATGGTCAATGTACTCGTGGCAGGCGCGTCGCGGGTTCGAGCCAAGTACCACGAAAGACCCGCAGTGTAGGGGAGCGATGCACGTTAAATCTGTCGAGAGCTCGAACGTCCACCCAACGGTGAGGTATAGTAGTCGAGAGAAGGGGTCCCAGCTTAGGTGTCGTCTTTGTCTCTTGAATGAGGTTCAAAATTACGAGGTCCGAGGTTTGTTTGAAAAACTAAATCAAATAAGATTTAGAGTATATTTATTTTATCATACTATTTGTAAGAACTTTGATACTTTAATTATTTCTTGTGTAATGATTTTTCTGTGGTTTCAATAATTCTAAAATTTTGCGTTTATCTAATAATATAATTAATTTAATTTGAGTGTTTAAGTTTTGGTGAAGATAAATTAAGAAAAAGAGTATCTTATAGGTACCTGTATAAATAAATCATTAGAATAAAAGCTTTGCTCTATTGCTCTAAAGCTTACAATTTTTACTGTCGCTTTATTATGTTAAATGATTTTTTTAACGTATTTGAAAACAAAAGATAGTCGTATATCGTGTATACTGACTAATACATACTGAATTTTTTTTTTTTACAAAATCACTGTATAATTAATGTTTTTGTAAAATCACTTGCTTAAGGTATTTGACAACTTGCGACAACTTTGAAAAAAGAAAATAGAGATATGGATATTTTTCTTTTTTTGTGTGTTTTTTTAGATTTATTTAGAACATTTTAAGAAAAAATATGCTAAATTTAAGAAGAGAAAAAGAAACTATTACTAAAATGGAAAAATGGTTAAAAATTTACAAAACATGACACACAAACGTCTCCTATTCTGTACAAAAAGTTTATGGGCAAATTTTCAATTTTGATGTGTTGCTTTGCTATTCATTTTTAAATGACCTTCAGGATAAAAGATATTTTAATTTTTACAAAAACTAGAGCACTTTATCTAAGTTATTAGATGCAATTGCTTAAAAAAGTGATTATATTTTCACAAGGAACTATAAATTTTGTAATAAAACGGTGATTGTGATAAATCTGAAGATTAAAACACTTCTACTATTATACAGAACATACACAAAAAATTTCATTTAATTATTTAAAAAACTTTATGAGCAATTGCTGTCCCCGTTTTAGCATTTCCAAAAAATTACATTTCGAGTAAAACGCGTTTTAAAGTATGACATATCTTGCTTAAAGTAATGACATCTGTTTTGCTAAAACTCTTGTAGTTTTTGTTCTAGTGAACGGAAAATAATAAACTTGGTATTTTTATATAGCTAATAAGATGGCATATAAAATAAAAACATAAAACAAATTTTATGGCAATATTCACAATTTTTGGGTAATCTTTAAAGGACAGAAAATTTATTCCCAAATACTTATTTAAAAAAAAACAATAAATTTTATCACTCATGTATTCAATTTTAAATTTGCCAGTGTAAAATCTTGAATGGCATTTATAAGAAGACAAGTTTTCGGATCTAACAATATATCTTTTTCCTCTTCTATCAAGACTAACTGCTGTTAACCAGCATGGAGAAGTTTGTTTTTCAAGACAATTACCTCGCATCCTGATTTCCAAACCCGCACTGGATAAATGTTTGACTTTGCCGAACTCTTTATTAACCCACCAACGCACTTCTGAGGTTCAGATGTGGGCGCCGATATTGCAATTTTGTTTCACTCATTAAATCCACCTTGCTATCTTTTAGTATCTGGGAGTGTATCAAAGCCACACATTTTCGCAGGTTGTCCATCGGCCGAACCAATTCTTTGTAGGTGAAAATCTGTAATTTTCAAAGAAGCTTCTATGTGGTTACCCATTATATACTCGGTAGCAATTAATCTTAATTTATTTTCATCCTCGTTTAAACAAGGAATGGCAAGTTAAAAAAGATATGCTATACCTTTAATGTGTAAAAATAAAACCTCGAAAAATATTTTAGATAAATGTATGTAGTCTTGTTTATTTTATATACAATAACATCCTAAAAGATAATCCGACCTTCTTATTCATGTATTCAATTCATTAAAAAACCCGTTGTATCTAAGCAAAAACAGGCATTCTTGAAAAATACAGAAATCATGCATATTTTTTAAACACAGGGAAGTATAATAAAATTCAAACCGGAACAACAAAGTAGTCAAAGGACAGTAAAATATCCGTGACAAAGACCTTGCCATCAATTAATGCAAGATAGCAGGTTCAATAGGTATAGTTACCCTGTCATAAATTAGCTAAGACCTAGTTTTATAATTATGTTCAAAAACCAATGTGACGGTTGTAAGACATTCACTCTAGAATCTCTTAATGATTGGGAGTCAGAATGAACACCAGCCATAATTAAAACAAATCTTGTTTACCTATCCTTTTATAAATCTAACAAAACCCAGGGAAAGAAATGCACGAATGTAAAGTATTGGAGCCAAAGCGGGGAAGATGAGATATTTAATTATAAATAAAGTCACTTATATATAAAGTTAGGAAATAATCGTAACTTTCTATCTCAAATAATCGACTTCAAGTCAATTTGAACCTAATTCCAATAGTTTACTGACTGTCAGTTATCAAATTTATATATTAATTAATCAATCGACGAGTTTCTCTCGTCTAACTTTCAATTACTTTACTTTAATCTCAAACTTCTATCATCTAATTCCTAACCTCTCTCTTATCGAACCTAAAAGTTAATGCTTAAATATACAACATGATTTTCATGGATCACATCTTCTTCCTTCGGAGGAAGTTTTCAGTTGAATAATATTTAATTGAATAGATTTTCCCCAAGAGGATTAGTGAAAGGTACGCGAATAGACTCGTTTTACACAGTTTGACATTCAAGACCTGTTATTAAGTTTTTCAGTAAAAATATCAAAAGATAAATTGTGGCAAACGGCTGATAGGAAATAGAATGGCTGATAATGCCATCCGTAGTATCAGTGACTCTGTACTTGGACGTATTGATTCGTATATCACAGTCTTCACGGTGTGATGTGCCCGCTTTCCTTTCCCTAATTGCTGGGGAAAAGTGGCTTAAATGGGTGGTCAAGAATTCTGACCTCTGTTCCCACGACCATTCCTTAGAATCCGCGAGTGGACATACTCCCCGGCCTGTGTGGAATTTCCGTTTCTCACGCATCCCGTTCGACAGCGTGTCTGGAGGAGGACAGTCCACATTATGCGTCGGAAGTTTCCCACGCTTTGAGTAGCCGACTGACAAGGGATAAAGGAGAGCCGAAACGTAGAACCAGGAGCAACCTAGGCTTTAAAAGGCACGGCGTGAGAATTTGCGAGGGAGAACCGTCCAGAGGCCTCTCTAGCGATATACAGCGAGAAACCCACTGCGTTTGCACCCACGATTAGAGTCGATCAGCGAAGCCGAAGGACTTAGGCCCCTATTACCGATAAAAAGGTGTCGACTTCACGTGACTCTCAAGATAAGGTGGATGTTTGAGATGAGCTGAACTTTGCTGTAAAAGAGACTAACTGTGATTCCAATCTCGGAACGATTGCAAAAATATTCAAGTTAATTTTCACTGTAATAAATTGTTTTGATAAGCTTATTCAAGTCATCACAACGGGGATCCTGCTACTTACTGAATTTACGTTGTTCTTACTCTGTTATACGTGTATCATTTCAAAATAAGCATCACTTATCGTTCATAATGATGTCTCTCGAGTCGAATTTTCTCGATGATGTCGAGTTTTTTTCCCATTTTCTAGCCTATCTTTCTTAGTGTTGCATTTTTAATGTCGCGTAATATAATTTCTTTTCCACAGATTCAGAGACTGTAGTAATAAAGTGACTGTCAAGTTCTCACTTTCTGATCATTCAGTGTGAATTAGAGTCTAAACTTCACCTAAAATCGCCATCTCAAATACCTCATGTAGTGTGATGAGGAAGTCTGCGTTAGGGTTTGCAATCCCGGGATTTTGGGATCACATTATCCAAATAGCGGGATCGGTCCCGGGATTAGGACTGGAATATTTATTAAAAATACTTACATATCAGCATAGTTGAAATTGCATAATAATACTGAAAATATAATTAAAAATTGGTTTAATATTAATTTTATTGAAACAAATAAAAAAATTACTTCATCATAAAAAACAAATAAAAATAGTACATAATGAAATTTTAAAAAAATTCTTCATTTCTTGTGTTTCTGTAAATAAGCTTTTAAAAAACACAGCTCGTCCAGCGTTTCATCGTTGAAACGGTTTCTTATTTTTGTTACAAATTATCCTGCCGAAAAAAAATGCACGCTCAGAATCTACACTAGTAGGTTTTATCGTCATTAAATAGAAGCATGTTCTTTCCAGGTAGTCACCATGTCTCCCAACATTTTGAAAAAGACACATTTCTTTTTAAATTTTTGATGACAGTGTGTGTGTGTGTCAAATCTAATAGACTGCATTGGTGCATATACCTCTTTGATAACTTTAATTCTTCTGCTATACTTAATGGTTTTTATATATAAATTGATCCAGTTATTGAATCAGAATGTGAATCAATTTTAAGTGTTACTTCATTTGAAATTGAAGATCCAGTTGCATGAGCTGTTAGTAATGCAATGCGATTTGAAATGTCTAAAGTCATTCAAGCAGGTCCGCTATTAATTAACGGTATTTAATTGAAGAAGGAACTGTGAAAAAATATATTCTTGAGATGTTACTTATATTATTGTGCAAGTTTTGCAGTGAGCCACTTAGATCTGTGCGACGTTCTCCCATACGAGAAATGAGAGCTGAATTTATTTTTTTACTTGCAGCACTTATAATTGCACAAAAATTTCTACGTACACACTGCATAAACAAAATATAAATTTTCAAAAAACTAAATTCTTAGAAAATTTTTATGAGAAATTTTTTTAAATATAATTCAGACAAAAATTAAATCCCGGGATTAGTTATTTTAATCCCGGGATTTCGGGATTGGAAAAAACACCGGGATCCCCGGGCTGCAAACCCTAGTTGGCGTGTACCGACTGAAATGCCTTCTTGAGCATTAGATCTATGAATGGTAACTAAATATATTTGGTGGGGAGGGGGGAATTTAGCGATTTTGTAAATAGAGATTTAACAAAATCGCTAAATCCCCCCCCCCCAAATCGCTATATTGAAAATTCGTTAAATAAAGATTCATTTTCAATATACATTACATTAAAATAGAGATTCGCAAAATTAAGATTCGTAAAATGGAGGCCCGATTGTAATTCCTATCAGCTTGGTAAGTTTTTCTACTACAACTTTGATGCAAATAATATGGAAATATATGTAAAGACAACTATATATGTATAAGAAATAAGTAATTATTTCATAATCAAGGCTTTTTGATGATACGTATTTTTGATGATTGTTATGTAAAAATTGTCACAAAAAATGCATTATGTACAACACGAAATTTTAAGGAAATTGAGAAGTTTTTGTGAAAAACCAATATACATCGTTAAATTTCTGTTAATATTCTAACATTGTTAAAGTATAACATGAGGTTTTTTTAAATTTTAAAATCCCTCTTAAGAATCTTAATACTTGAACTTTCAATTTCATAATTGAGTAAAGATGTTCATCTAAATTTTATAAATAGAACAAATACAAGTCTCTTGTCAGTGTTGAATTCAATGGTCAACCGTGATTGTACTTATGAAACCGTGATGTATGTCATGAAATTAGACCATTGTAGTACATAACTGTATATTTTCTGCCATTTATCTCTGGCCCTAATATGAAGGAACTGGTATAGAAAATACAGTCGGATCTCTTTTTAACGAAGTCGCTAAATCCCGAAAAAAGTTCGTTATATGGAAATTCGTTATACAGAGGTTGATTTTCAATATACTTTAGAAACCACATAAAATAAATTTTAAATCCATAAAAACTATACATTAAAAAAAATTATTCACACCTTTTTGTAAATTAATCTTTTTATTTAATATATCCTACACATAAAAAAAGAACGGTGAGGAATATACTGTATTTTCAACATTAAGAATAATTTTCCATCAAAATTAATGAATTTTAAGGACATTTTCTAATTTAAGGATACAAGTAATTTTAAACACATACATTATTTTATAATTAGAAATTCTAAAAATACATTATCACATGCGTGATTAAATTTAATTACTCATAAAATCTGTTAATTTTGCCTGAGTTGTTTTGTTTGAAAAAATACTTTGTTTCATAATACGCCTCGCATCTTTGCAATGCACCGAAAATTCCTTCATGGGGAATTTTTCCGTGTCTTTTCATAAATTTTCTAGTCATCTATTGCAACCTAAAAATTGGTCGTATCCCAATGCATTCGCAAATTGAAGAGCTTTCTCTATTAAGAAAGGTATAGAGATCGGAAAGTTTTTATCTCTCATTGTGTGTATCCACTTGATATCTTCCTGACACTTTTAAATACATGTTCGTAAATGCTTTGAACAAGAATTCAATGAATCATAATTTTGCAATATATCTCGATTTTTTTAAATAATATTTAATAAGCGGTTTGGAGGAATACCAAACTTTGAAGCAAAATCCTTTATCGCAACGCCTTTATACACTTCCTGGAGAACTTAATTTTTTTGTTTGATACTCAAGCACTAACATTTTGACATTTTAGAGCTACAAGAAACAAAGTTACCAGTACGACTGATCAACACTACAAATGAACGGAGACTAGTTCAAGGACAAAGGGACACGAGACAACTCCACTGAAGGTGAGTGAGTGAATATTAACGTCGCACTGTTCAGCTACACGAGGGCTTTTGGCGACAGACTTCGTAATTTTGAACCATGGTCAAGTGTCGAGGACAACACCTGAGCTGGCACCCCCTCGCCTAACTACCACACCAACGGGAGGACGCTTGAGTTCTTGACAAATTTAACGTCCATCGATCCCCTACAAGGTGAATTTTCAATGGTACTGGACTCGAACTTATGACATGCCAGCCACTGTCCGATACCTTGACCACTAGACTACCGCGGTCAACCACTGAGGGTGAAAGGGTATATCGAAGAGGTTTCTAGTGAACTGGACAATGAGGGTTAAAGGTTGCACTTCTTGGATGAAGCGAACCAGAATTCTATTGCTCTCGGCGAGTTAGGCATCTAAAAAAACCAGTTCAAGATTTATGACCACAATAAAATCAGTTAAAAAAGAGATTATCTTGAAGTGTCCAGAAATACTAAAAATAGAGAAAAAAATTGAATTACAAGGAAAAAAGTTCGTTTTATACAAAATGCACTTCGCTATTGGGAGGCTATTTTACGGAGAAAATCGGGAAATGTTCTTGGTTCCAGGGAAAAGTTCGCTGTATAGAAAAATTCACAATATATAGAGGTTCGTAATATAGAGATTTGACTGTATTATTATACAAGGGAAACTGGAGTTATATATATTAATTTGATAGAGGAGGTACTAGCATTTATTACGTATTTCAAATATAAATGTTTCCGTCAACCAGATTTATGCGTTTGTAGCAAATGTTTAATTTATAGTCAATACGAATAATCTCATATGAATTTCAAATACAAGCGATGGCGAGAGATCAGCAAATTTTAGAATATAAACTTGTTGTGAAAGTGACGGGTAATCGTATTTAAAATTATGAATGATAAATGAACTGTGTGTGTGGCTGTTAATCATTCGGGGCAATTAATCATATGTTTGTGTGAGTGCGTATTTGAATAGGCAATCAGTTCATCGTTTGAAAAAGCGATTTAATGATTATTTCGTTATTAAGCGTAGGCATAACATGCCAGCAATCAAAATTAGATTTACAGCTATTGAAACTTTTTTATAAACAAATTGTCATAAAAAATAAAAGTGTCAAAAAATCATTTTGGCAATCAGAAATATCAAGAGTTTTAATTTGCAATTTCTAAAAACTGTTTTTCAACAAAAGCAGGGGGATGCCCAGCTCAGGTGTCGTCATCTTTATTTGACCCTGGTCCGAAATTACAAGGTCAGTTAACAATAGCCCTAAAGTTGCTTCAGATTTCGGGAACAAAAAACAGTAAAAAACTAATTACTGAATAAATAATTAGCATTAATTAATAATATTGATTATTAATAGATACTTGATTAAATTTTACGTACTATATACATATAATTATAATTAATCGAAAAAAATCAAGGGTTTGGGGAGATGGCTCCGTTCAAAAATGAATTATTAAAAAGTAAAATAAAGTGGAAAGGAGCGATTTATAATAATAATTAAAAGCACAGCATTCATTCTTTTTTTAAAAAAATATCCTGGTACTCACGAATGATATCAGAAACTTCCATATTCGAAAATAGTACAAAATACAACATAAGACAGAAAAAGAAGATTAAAGAACAAATGCAATGAAAATGGTTATATTATTTTAAAGAAATCGAATTATAAAATCGTTTGTGAAATTAATAGGGGGGCCACGGTGGTCTAGTGGTCAAGGTATCGGATCATGGCAGGCATGTCATGAGTTTGAGCCTGTACCACTAAAGACCCGTCGCGTAGGGGAGAGATGCACGTTAAATCTGTCGAGAGTTCAAACATCCTCCGTTGGTGTGGTGTGGTAGTTAGGAGAGGGGGTGCCAGCTCTATTGTCGTCCTCGTCACTTGACCATGGTTCAAAATTACGAGGTCCGTCGCCAAAAGCCCTCGAGTATCTGAACATTGCGACGTTAATATTCACTCACTGTGAAATTAATAGGGTTACCGCGGAAAAAAATAAATAAAAATTAACTCTAATATACGTTATCTCTATGGCAATAACATTACCACACGATAGAAATAGCAAGGTACCATATTGTAATGTTATCGCCCATCTTGGCGAACACAAACAACAACTTGGCGAGTAGCACTCCTATATCAAATTAGCACCAATATTTCATTTAGTGCACGTTTTTAGTAAATTCTTCAAATATTGTTCTTCGTGAAGTAACAACCTAAAAGAAAAAGAAACGTTATTCATCACTTTACTTGCTTTTATGTATGAGTATTAAAAATTTGAAAATTAAAAATTACGTATAGCTCAAACTTTATATTTCTTTAATTTTCTATTTTTATTGATGTTTTCTCATTAAAATGCAAAAAAAAAGTTAAGTTTTAAAAAATTTCATATTATTCGAATAGATTGCAATTTTTTATAAAAATAAATTGTTTCAATGAGAATTCTGTCAAAAATTATCAAACGAAACCAATATATTTAATATATTAAGATGCATTTCAAAATCAAGTCAGAAAAATTGGAAGCAAGGGAACAGAAACAAGATTAATCAATGTATTTGTTATTTAATAGTTTCCAATGCATTATATTTTCTAGAAATTAACAGGGATGATATAGTTTTATACAAATAGTTATAAAGTATTCAGCTAAATATAATTCTGATTTTGGGAAATATGTTAAAACGTCACATAATTGAATCTTGAAATTCAGCTTTATTTAACAAAGGAGATTAGTATTATAATAAAAGGGAAAATAAAAGAAATTTTTATCCTCGAATTAAGAGTTTCTAAATTTTTTTAAATATTAGACATTTTTCAAAGAAATGAATTTTTGACTTCATTGCGTTTAAAAGAAACTTAAATTCAAATAATACAGATACTCAAATTAAAGGTCATAGCAAATGTTGCTAATAAATGCCTATCTTTTTTCTTATAAAATAAATATATCGGAAAGAATTTGATTTTTTTTCTAAAACTTGAATCGTATAAGCCCGAGTTTTTATTCATTTTTTGCAATGCAAAAATTAAATGTACAAATGTATAATGGCAGATACTTAAATATTTTTATTTAATTATAAACTGGTATATTTTATACATTTGGCAGGCTTTTATTTTATGAAATATACAACTAAAATTTATATTTTAACATTTACGAGAGAAATTAGGGATTATTTTGTTTAGCTGTTATAAATTAAGCCAGATAAGTTTATCCTATTGGATTACTTTTTTAGAGCTACAAGCTCTATTTCAGTTTAAAACCTCCGATAGATATCCGTGAAGATAACTGGAATAATAAAAAGTGCGAACAGAGCAAAATAAAAACATTTTAAATGTAATGTTAACTTTTTATCTGCAATCATCATGTTCTGATTGTTTAAAAAAGGAGGAAAAATATGCACATAAAATAAAATTGCAATAAAAAATATTACTGCTGCCATGTTGCATTTTAAGTTATATCCGGGTCACCTCTTTTGATTGATAGCTAATATAAATCTCGGTTGGTTTAATTACTTAGCACTAGGAAATTTTTGTTATTGTACAAAAAAGGAAAAAACCTCGTTTTCTTAAAAACTATGGCTCTCTTAAAAATGGCTCGCTTATGGCTTTTCTATAGATGCATGGCTCCTAATTTCCAGACATTTAAGGTTAACATTGAAATTTACAAAAACCCGAAAAAATTTCAAAATCCGGTCATTGTCTTTTTATTTGGAGGCCCCTTTTTCATAATATAAAAATCGTGTTTTGCTTAAAATTGATCAAGGGGAAAAAACTCTTGATGTTATCCCGTTTGCACATTTTAAAAATAAAATGCACATTGTGCATTTCGTCGTGATTTCTATTTCTTTTTGGAATATTTTCCTAACTTCTGTTTAGTTTTTTCAGATTTATCCTAAAATATAGGATTAACAGTTACTAGAAGCTATTGCCATCATAAATTATATACTCAAAATTAACTATTAAAATGTATAAGCGTATTCAAATGAAAGTGCTTTGAAGTGTCGCATGCGAACAGTTTTCACTATATTTTAATGAAACAAACTCGATAGTAAAGGTATATGTACCGTACAAGCGCATGCGCAAGCAGATTAGTGATAACTGCATTCGTAAGTGGCATTCATTTAAAAATAGCTGGTATGGATCCCAATTGCGTCCAAAACGCATCAGCAAGCTGTAAGAAAGTTTTTAACACTGGAAGGGTATAAAACTGTAGATGTTCATCGCAGAATGCGCGGTCTTTGGGCATTTTTTGAGAAATATTTTTTTGACATGGGGCAGGTACCCCTATTACTGGAGTTTAAGGAGCCCATCAATGCCCAACGGTACACACCAAAACATTTGATAGGCTGCATAAGGCTACCAAAAACAAAAGCCCATGTATGCTGTCGTCAGTTACCATCATTTTGCACGACAATACGTGGGCGCATGTTGCCAAGGTGTGTCTGTCGAGGCACTAGCCCGAAAAGAAGAGGAAGTTCTGGAACATCCAGCTTACAGCCCAGATCTGTCGCCTTGCAACTATCATTTCTTTCGACCGCGGAAAATAAGCATATTGAGTAAACTATTTCACTCCAACGATGACGTAAAGTTTGAAGTTCTGAACTGGTTCTGTGATCAACCGACATCGTTCTTCGCGGACGGAATTCGTATCCTTCGTCAGCAATGGAATGTCTGGCTAAACGACTTGGGTGATTTCTTTTAACAAACTTTTTATACCTTCTCTGAACTTCACCCCCATCAATCGAAGGACTTGGAGATTTGATAGATTTTAAGTGCATCAGCCTCTCTCCTCGGGGATCTTCAGTGCCACAAGGAGTTGAATCCGTGACTCGACAACATCGGCTACGAGTTTGCGACAGTGACCACGTGTCTGCCATGGGAAAAAGAGAAAAAAAAGCACAACTTTCTCAAACTTCATAGCAGACCCTTGTACCGACTGGGTGGCATAGTTGATTTGTCGCTGACCTCTGCACCCAAGGTTGCGGGTTCGACCCCGGCCCAAGTCGGTGGATTTTCATGATGCAGAAAACCGACCGCGGCCATGTCGTATGATTATGCGGCATGTAAAAAATCCCTTGAAGTGCCCGTTTGGCTTGGGTGCTTTCGGCAAAATTAAATTCCTAAATTCAATTTCGTGTCATCAGAGCTCAGGTGCCTCCATCTAGGGAGGAAACGGTGTCAAAATTACTTGCAGCAATTGGTGTCGCCTAGACGGTTCCACACTAAAAAGTGATACCACCTTCTAGGGAATGAACTAGGTCTGCAAAGGTAAAAAAATACCAATACGCAGCCCTATTAGAAAAAAAAAATAGCAGATTATTGTGCCCAATACCCAAAATATAATTTATATTTTGCATGTCGAGAACAGAATTACCGAGTGACACGTAGCTTCATAAATTAATTCGTCTGTCCTTCAGAATATTTCATTATAATATCAATTAATTCGTAAATTAAGACTATAATCAAGAACTTCAAAAAACTGTAACGGAATGGAATGCTCCCTACCAAAATTGAAAGAAATTGATGCATAGTACAAGAACATCAACAAATGATGGTAGTGAAGTCTCAATTGAGGTGACCAAGTGGTCATGGTGGATTTAACAACAGGTGAACTATGGGTTAAGCAATTAAAGATCCATCAAGTAATGGTACTGATGTACATTAATTTCTCGAGACTCAAAGCCCTCATGCTAGCGTGGTGTTAAAATTTGCTGAGTGGTTGCCAGCACAGGTGCTGCCATCACTTTACCACGATTCAAACTTACGAGATCCGTTGCCAAGAGCACTCATGTTAAACGCGATGTTAATTAGCAATTAGTATCAATTTTCGTATGACAAATCATGTCATATTCTAAAAATAGACATTAATATAACTTTATGCTAAGTGAAATCCCATAGCGTCATTGTGAGCAAATCAGCACTGGTAACCAAAATGATACAGCAAATTGGGCCAAAATAATTACCAACAACCGGTGGCGTAACGGAATATTAGTCCCCCCCCCTGCAAAGCCAGGTTTTGTGCCCCAAACCGGGGCTTAGAAAGGCACTTGGCATCAATCAGACTTTGGGCTCCCTAGAGTCCTGCGACCTCCCACAATGCGGAGGTGTACGTTACGCCTCTGTCAACAATACTCGTATGTTTTGAAAGCATATTTCATCCATTTGTGGAACTTTGGAAAGTACTTTTGTATATTGCTTATTATAAGAGCAATTACTTATAATTTAAAATACTTTTAAGACACGCATGAGAACTTAAGTTGAATCATAACTGATTTCCACAAGTTATTTCCTATCATTGAGAGTATTGTATACCTCTCAGTGCTTCATTTTTGAATGAAAACAAAATCGTGACTTCTTTATCAGTAAATTTATCTTAAAAACCCAGCACAAAACGAGAAAGATCATTGCTACATATCAACCAATAACAATTAATAAGAAATAAATCAAAAATGAATCCCTTCAGAACGTATTGCACTGATTGTGCGTCTAATTTACCTTATCACCACTCCTTTGCGCAACTGAAGTTCGAAATACCCAGCATCGTTTCACCAAACTTTCTTATATCTTGTCTACAGGTTCCTGGGTTATCACCCATCTGCCTAATCGAGCACCAAAATTGCCTATCAACATCACTTAAAACCACAGTTGAAGAAAATATCCAGTTCAGAGAAAGAGCTGTTCTGTTGGTAAACTGTTCGTTCAATTACCTGCATTTTCACCTACACGATTTCAAAGACTACCGTTTAAGATCTTGGAAAATGATATCTAAGCCGAGGCAGCTGTGAACAATGGCAAAAACCGCTTGTAGGTTGGGATCGTTATCTTTGTGGGTAAATTTAAAAGACAGCAATTATGCGTTATGTTTGTTGGTTGCGGAATTGAGTTTGGACCCCACACGTTGATTTGAAAAAATGTTCAATGAGTAAGGTAATTTCTTTGTTTATTGAAGAAAAAACTAGTTTTTAAGTGAGGAAATATCCATATTTAGAAGTGATTGAGCGAAAAAATGACCTAGAATTTTTTTTTGGTATTTAATTATGTAAACTTTGAAGAGAAATAAATTTTTATAGGCGGGAAAATTAATAAACACATTCCATGTTCTCTGACTCCATTTCAGTGCTTTTTAATATGAACAGAATTAATTTATTTTCTCTACTGACTATATATAAAGCATCATACTTATTTTGCCGTTGCTGTTTTTCACTTTTGATATTAATCTTTAAGGTAAAACTGTCCCCCCCCTTAAAAGTGTAATTATCTGGAAAAAGAGTTTGACAACACTAAATATAAAGGTAAAATATTTACTTTGATTACGCACGTTGTGTTAAATTGATGGAATATCGTAATATATACCACATATACTATAAGTCAATTTTAAATAAGGGATAGCAATGATTTTTACATTTACAATCAGAGCAATGTAAATCGAAATAATAATTAGGTGGTATTGAAATTCAGGATACAATGCACATTCTCGCGCGCTTATGAACGTTTGAAATGAATCTTTTCATTTTTGAAGCTTCACGATAGAATGGTAATTTGTCTACGACTCTATAAAAAAAAACTTCGTAATATAATATATTCTGCCTATTGGCTATATCAAAAATAACTTCAGTCATTGGTTTCTGATAGCCCCAATTGGTAATAAAAGTAAAAAAAATCCGTTATATCTGTATTTGTTTGAGATTTATGGAGCTTAAACTTCCATAAGGCCAAATCTTGATTTTAACGTAATTCAACGGCGCAACAGCCCTTGAGGGCCAAGGCTTACTATTCCCATTTCAGTTTACGTGACCTTGGGCCATGAAGTGCACGAACAGATTTTACGATCAGTCTGACGCGAAGCCCCAAGCAAGCTTGGTACTCATTTATCGATCCGTTGAAGGGATGAAAGTCTGAGTCGGCCTTGCTAACCCAGGATTTGAACCTCGGACCTGTGGTGTAGAGCCGCGATGCACTACCACTCAGCCACTGGGCTCCCATCTTGACTTTACCCTCTAAATTTAATGTCGCATGAGGGAAGGGTCACGGTCGCAAACGCGTGGGCGATTTTTATGTAGTGTGCTTGAGCCCTGGTGCTACTTAAGACCCACCGCTTAGAACGTTACATTTGGCAAGGTCCCAATGTCTTTCCGTTGGCATAATGTAGAAATTTGAATAAAGGGTGTCGGCTTAGGTGTCCTCCTCGTTGCTTGACCATGGCTCAAAATAACCGGGTTGGCTAGCAATAGCCCTCACATAGCTTCGTAATGCGACGTTAGTAAAAAGTCAATGAAATCCTCAAAATTTTTGCCATAAATATCCACTTTTTCTCATACTGCCTAGCCATGCATTGGGTGGCTCCTTTGTCGGAATATAAGAAGCACTGTATAAGAAATAGGTCTCATAAGAGTGGTTCATTGAATAACTCATTGGAAGAGAATATAGCTTCAATTCGATTTAGTTGTTGCTAATGCCACCTTCTGACGCAGTCAGATCGAGGCCCATGAAATTCATCATGGCATCGGGTTATATTGTACGCCTGTCGTTAGCCGTAGCTTTGAGCACCATGCAGGTGACAGTACGATTTGGCTCGGTTCCACCCCAATTTTGAGGGAGAACACCCTGGGAGTGCTCAGGGGCCTCCCACCTCTCTTTCCCTTCCACCAACCTCACAAGAGGAATTGCGGCTCGACGGCTATTTAGAGTACCCCTATGCCGCGAAGGCACTATACATTTACAAACATCTATGCCTTCTCCGGTATTCGAACCCAGGCCCTACGGTATAGCAGTCAGCGTCGTTAACCACTATACCGGATGGGCGGCATTCGATTTAGTTAGGAAGCTGAAAGAGGTATCTCCTCAGATGACAACTTAAAAGCGACAACTAATGGCAACATAAAAGCGACAACTAGTGGCAGCATAAAAGCGACAACTAGTGGCAACATAAAAGCGACAACTAGTGGCAACTTAAAGCGACAACTAGTGGCAGCATAAAAGCGACAACTAGTGGCAACTTAAAGCGACAACTAGTGGCAACTTTAAAGCGACAACTAGTGCAACTTTAAAGCGACAACTAGTGGCAACTTTAAAGCGACAAATGCAACTAAAGCGACAACTAGTGGCAACTTAAAGCGACAACTAGTGGCAACTAAAAAAGCGACAACTAGTGGCAACTTTAAAGCGACAACTAGTGCAACTTAAAGCGCAACTAGTGGCAACTTTAAAGCGACAACTAGTGCAACTTTAAGCGACAAAGGCAATTTAAAGGAAATAGAACTAAAGCAACTAGTGGCAACAAAGCGAAACTAGTGGCAACTTAAAAGCGACAACTAGTGGCAACTTAAAGCGAAACAGGAACTTTAAGCGACAACTAGTGGCAACTTAAAGCGACAACTAGTGGCAACTTAGCGACAACTTGAACTTTAAAGCGACAACTAGTGGCAACTTAAAGCGACAACTAGTGGCAGCATAAAAGCGACAACTAGTGGCAACTTAAAGCGACAACTAGTGCAACTTTAAAGCGAAATAGTGGCAACTTAAGCGACAACTAGTGGCAACTTTAAAGCGACAACTAGTGGCAACTTTAAAGCACAACAGTAACTTAAAGCGACAACTAGTGGCAACTTTAAAGCGACAACTAGTGGCAACTTTAAAGCGACAACTAGTGGCAACTTTAAAAGCGACAACTAGTGGCAACTTTAAAGCGACACTAGTGCAACTTTAAAGCGACAACTAGTGGCAACTTTAACACAATAGGCAACTTTAAAGCGACAACTAGTGGCAACTTAAAGCGACAATAGTGCAACTTAACGACAACTAGTGGCAACATAAAAGCGACAACTAGTGGCAACATAAAAGCGACAACTAGTGGCAACTTAAAAGCGGAACTAGGCAACTTAAAAGCGGCAACTAGTGGCAATTAAAATTTTGAGACTTATCTTAAATACTTTGGCTGTCGAAGGGGTAGGTTTGGAGACATTGTCAAAATTGCGGTTTGTAGCGCCTTTAATGACTTTGATTGAAAAGGAATCCTCTCCCTTTTGAAGCAGTTACTAGGAATATCATAAGAAAAAATATCCATGCTTGTTACACTTTCAATTTGCAAGGCAAATGGCTATTGAAGTTAAATTGCTAATTGCGCTCATAAATCCAGTGTCCATGACCGATTTTAATTATGTTCATAGACTGAACAAATTCATTTTCGTGAACACATCCCAAATATCTCTTTTCACCTTCTGTGCTGAAAGAATTTGGCTTCGTTTGTTTCACAGAGCTTTCCCCCAACTTTTTTGTGCTATAGACCACTTTCCATGTTTTCCAGTTTGTGGTTGACCCTGCTTACCAAATATTGAAATTTTGCAAATTCATCAGTTTAAATGTGTTTTTGATAGCTAGTATCGAGCTAATTACTTTAAAAGATTTAATTTTTTAACTGTAAAGTGTGTGAGAAACTTAAGGGGAAAAAAACGCATGTTAGTTTTAAAAATTTATTAACTCAATTAAAACATAGCACATGTTACATAAAATAATTCAACAATAAACAGGCGGCTTTAATTGAAGGGACGAATCTGATGCTCTTTAACATATTTTCAACATTTGGCCCTCAATTGTATTAGGTTTAATCCTAAGCATCCATTAGTTATTTTTGTGAAGATTGGCAACCGCGCTGAAACTCCTTTTTATTAAGAAAAGCAATTAAAAACTTTCTTAGGATATTCCATAATTCCAGGTAGTCAGATTGCAGTGCTTACATTTTAATAAAATATTTCGTAAATAACTAGGCAACACCCCTGTGTATGAATGATATTTATCCCATTTATTGAAAGTTAAAATTAAAGTTACGAACTGGTTAAATGAGAGCCACAATATTGTAGTCCCCCATTTTCATCTCACGGACCACCAAATTTTTTTCTTGCTGACGTTTGCCCTGGCAGGAAGTCGTAGACCCCAGGGAGTCGATATAAACCACTTAAGGATTCACTGGTTTCCAGCTTCTAGCTAAATCAGTATTTCAATTATTAGTCTCTACGTGACCAAGTTGGTAACGGAAATAACCCCTACAGTCATAAAAGTTCCGGTATGGGTTTGTTTGGGATTTCTGGAGTTCTGTTAGGTTGTCTTTACGTTTCCTCAAAATTTATATGGAGGGATGTCATCCAAATTTCTCCTAAGTATGCGAATATGTGTTAGCAGGCCTTTTATAAGAATGGGAAGGGCACTACACACGAAATCAGTTGTTTGAGTATAGTTCGTTGCATAATTTATAAAAATTGTTCGCAAAATTTCTAAAAGTTATTTCAGACAATCGCATTCTGAATATATAATTTTACATTGCAGCGTTTTAAATAACAATTCTTCTAAAGATATAAGTACTTTCTCAGTGGAAAACTTTATTGTTAATCGTAATCCTTTATATTGGCAAAATATACTTAGAGTTTCAATTTCTAGGAAGGAGAAAAAACATTTAAAACGTCATTTATCAAGCTTTGGACGTATATCATCTCCGGAGGATGACATACTTCATCTCTCCCCATTTCCCTCAGCTGCTTCTTTCTAACAATCATTATTTCAACCATTACAAACGTTATCTGTCCTCCGCCCCAATACAGCAAAGGAGTAGCGTTATTAATATCCTGCTCAACCGTCTGACCTGTTTTGATTTATAGTTGGAAATAATCATTAATTTTCCCTTCGATAAAACTTCACAAAAGTTGGATTATACTTTTTCTTGGGGAAAAAATAGTTTAAGAGTTTTTCTTTTCTTTTTCCCCTTATCAAGTTTTTAATCCTTTCTGAAAAAAATTTAAAGGGCAATAATTTTTTTCTTAATTTATTCAGCTGACAAGTTTAAGTCAATATTCATTTTACAATTAAAATAAATATACGAGGTGTGATCAGAAGAAAAGGTTACAAGTCGAATAAAGAAATATTTATTAACAATAGACAGAAAATACAAATGAGAATTAAGAGGCATTTGTGTCTATCACATCTCGACATAATCACTGAGTCTATTTAGGCATTTATCAGAATGCAGAACCAACTTGTTTAATCCGTCTTGGTAGAAATCAGGTCCCTGTTCATTGAGCCAGGTCTCGGTGGATGGTTTCACAGCACTGTCTTGGAATATCGCAGCACATTAGAAGCGATATGCTGCACGCTACCATAGCTCAGTCTAAGCTCTGACGAGATTTCACTCAGTTACCCGTCGATCGTTTTGAATAATTTCTTCAATTCGTGCCGGTATTGATTTCTGCCGTAGAAGAGCCTGGCTGGCCACTTCCAGCCATATTGCGGTTTTCGACATCCTGTCTACCTGACTGAAAAGAATGACTCCATTTCGCTACATGTTGTCTGCTCATTCTGCTCTGCTCTCTCATATGCGAGAGAACACATTCTTTGCCTATAAAAATCGAATCACGGCTCGCACTTCCGAACGAGACCAGTTTCCTAAGCTCTTGCGATTTCAATCGTCCTGAACCATCTGGGAACTTTCGCTACTTACCCGCAAATCAGCTGTATTACAAATACCGCCACTTGTCTCCACTCTGGGGAAACAAAATTTATCCACAATATGTAGTTTTCAAATATGCTGCGGCTTGCAACCTTTTTTCTGACCATCCCTCGTACATTAAACAGTTTAGTTTTTATAGCGAAACTGGCTGTGTACTCAAAGATCCATTCTAATCAAGTGTGAGACGCAATTCAATGATTGATTTGGTGTTGATGGAAAGTTATAAAGTGTTTCTTGCATATTTGTGAAGAATTTTACAAGAGGAGTAACTTACAAGAAAATGTTACACAAATTACGATAGAGCTTCACTCTTACCATTTTGAAATCCCCCTTCTAGTGTTGGATTAAACTACGTGGAAGCCAGTAGGCAATCGAATTGTCTGGGCCCTTTAGCCTGTTTTAGAGCACTAACAGAAAACAGAACACACTATTGCGGGCTCCTAAAAAGCGTGGGGTCCATAGGCAATTGCCTACTCCGCCTATTGAGTAATCCGGCACTTCCCCCTTCAAAAACTTATTTACTTTAGATATATACAGGAATTGTACTCCCTTTTCTAACCATTCACAATGTTTTTGGTAAATACAGACTGCAGTAGCCTAGTGGTCAGTTACGAAATTGTGGCCAGAGTGTCATGAGTTCGAGCCCAAGTGCTACTGAAGTCCCACCATGTACAGGGGCTGATGCACATTAAATTTGCTGGTTCAAAGTCTGAACACTTTAGAAAACATCCTCGTTACTTGACCTTGGTTCAAAATTCCAAGATCTATCGTCAATAGCCGTCATGTTACTGACTCATTCGGTAAATTAGAAGTCTATTTACGACCCTTCTCTTTGTCCTTCCATTTACACTTCTCTTGCATTTAAAAAGTTGCCTCGGTATCCAATTATTATGGAGATTTAATATTAAGTTTTGTTTCAATAATCATTGGCTCGAATTAGGGATAGGGATCAAAAGGAGTAACCTGTTCTTTTGAACCTATTTTTCTAACAGAGCGAGAACTTCCGAGTCCGTATTCAGCCAGAAACCTATTCTTTTCCAAACCACTTCCCCTCACTGCCTATAGTAAAATTGACAAACGAGTGTCTTTAATTATATTCCCACTCCGAAATATTTTCGCGTAGTGAAGATCATTAATCCTAATTTTTTTCCAGTCCCAATCACTTAAACTACATCTCGTTTTGGTGAGATATACCAATGATATACCTTATTTTTTCCCTCTGTCCGTTTATAAAAATAAAAAATGCTTCCTTATACTTGATATAAACTTAAAAATGTTTCATTAAAAAAATCCTACATGGTTTTTCTTAGAGAGAGAGAGAATGTAGAGTAATTAAATATGTACTCTTGTTCGGTAGCTTTGCTGTGTTAAATTCCCTTGAGTACGTTTGTGGAACTATCATTTTCACAAATTCTGTTTTAGAATTCAGTTAGTGACAGATACCGATTAGACAATGATAGTAATGGTATGGAAATATAGAATAATACTAAAGAGATCAGTGATAAAATACCATTTTTTTCTTTTTTTTTTCTTCTTTCAAATCCCAGAATGGCTTGAGATTCTTGGAACAAGATAACCAACTATCAATTGCATTTGGAGCAACTGCACAAACCAATAAGCGTAATATGAATCAAGAAATCTATATAACATGTCTCATTTTCCGAGAACAAAACATTTTATGTTACAAGCACCAATTCATGCTAGAGTTGGAGAACTGAAACCCATATTATTGCACACTGAAAATATAAAATTTACGCAAAACAGTCGTTTTAACAGATAAATTACTGTTAATTATTTAGCAGTTGAACATTTAATCAACTTTTCTTAAAACAGTTTTAAATTATTTCAACATTTTTCATCTATTAAAAATCAGTAGCATAACTTTTGATATATTTTAGATATTCACTTATATTTAGATACCGTATTTACCTAATTGTGGTATATTCAAAATAAATGTACATATTTTGTTTGATAACACCAAAAAAAAAAAGAATATAATTTTTAAAAAAAACCGTTTAGAGCGAATTCTAACTATCACATTTTTATTCTGCGTTGGTTTGTTATTTTATTGTGTTCCGGATGCATTGGCCGGGCTGCAAAAATATTCGTTGTGGGCCGCATGCGCCCACGGGCCACGAGTTTGACACCCCCTGCTGTAGGGGATTCAGATCTGGAAATCTGGTTGGCCACTTCATCCTCTGTAAATCCTCAGTCTCGAAGTATTCGTTGAGAAGCCGAGCGTTATATAATAAAAATGTCAAATGTCATATCTTGTCAAATGCCTCTCTGAAAAGTCTCGTACTGGGATCCAAGGTCTCTACCCTGTACCTCAGAGCAGCCAAAGCGTATCCAAGAGAGGTTATTTGTGAATTAATTAGATCTCTTCATTAACTTTCCATTGAGCCTTGCAGTTAAACCCAAGAAGCAGTCATCCTGGCTTATGGTAGGTCTTGGACACCCTGTAGTCCCCAAAAATTGGTTTCATAATCTGGAAACCACATTTCGAAAGACATTGGACCATCTTGTTACCCCAGCTTGGGATTGACCTGAGTCCAATCTCTCAGTTGCTCATTATAATCCATCATCCAAATGCTGCATTTGCGTCATTGTTTGGAAATTTTTTAAAAAAATCTCAGGCTTTTAGAAACACGAGCCCACATATTGATGTTAGAAGTGCCTCTGTCCTATAAGTTTTCCTTAATTTGCGGAAGATAAGATAGATCAAATTTGATTGGTTAAAAGTATCTTTTTTTTTTGCTAATATTTATCAGTTCTATTTAAAGACTATTTAATGTCTTTTGAAAACTCAGTGAAAATGTGTTTGTTCCTTGACTTTTGCACACCACTGCACAACTAACAAAAAATATATAGAAAACCCAAAATTAATCTTCATTAATTACTACTTTATTCTAAAGAGTGATCCAGTTAAGAGTTCATTCATTACACAGAACAATAAATAATCCTTTAGGTGACTAATTAAAGTACACATTTATTGGAATGTCACTATCATCTCGTATCAAGTGAGGCTTATATTAACGTCACACTATAAAGCTGTGCGAGGGCTATTGGTGGCGGACCTCGTAATTTTGAACAAAGGTCGAGTGACGAGAACGCCATATGAGCTGCCATCCTCCTCTCCTAACTTCCACACCATACCAGTTGGTGAACGTTTGAGCCTCGGCAGATTTAACGTACAGCGTCATATTCTACACGGCGTGTCTGCAGCGGCTATAGGTTCGAAGTCATAACACGCCAGCCACGATTCCTGGACTTGGACCGCTAGGGCTACCGCGGATGCTATCTTGTCACAAAACATGCCAAGAAGGGAGTCAAAGTTGGTTGAAAGAGCGTTCAGATCTCTAGGTTGGCATCGCGTCTAACAACTGTATTAAATGTCTGCATTAATTACTTCTTATTTTTAAACATTTTTGCAATGTTTAATTGTAAGATTTAAATCAATTTATAAATTTAAATGAATTATTTAAATCACTTTTAGGCATTCTTTTTTTTCTAAAAAAATTCCTGTGTCCTTTTCCGACCTTTCGGTCATAAATCGACGAGCAGCCCAATGCAATGCAAAACGATAAAAACAATTATCAAAGGTACAATAAACAACATTCAAAGAAATAGTCTAAAACAGGGCATGTATTGGCATGATCCTCAATCATGGTTACAATGTGGGTGCCAAAATTAAATTGCGGTGATTGGTATTTCACCTATATGGTGCAACATCATAAAGTGATACCAGCTCCCGGAGAATGAACTAGGTTTACAATGGTAAACACCAATCCGTAGCTCAGCGCTTCTCAAACTGTGGGGCGTGATAACCCTAGGAGGGGGGGGGGCGTGAGCATATTGAAAATTCGAAAACAAAAGATTATTTTAAAAATTATTTAATTTTTGAAAGTAAACAAACGAAATACATTCTGACATAATAAAAAAAAAATTTTTAAAAACATTTACACTGATATAATACACTTAAAAATGTATCAGGGCTGCACAATGTATTTTATAATTAATTTAACAATACTAAGTTAAGAATGAGTTTATTAATTACCAGTGACCCCACGGGCTTTTCCTATATAAAATTATATGCAAACATTAAAACTTATCTTGATAATTTACAGTTTATAATTTACTCCTTAACTGCCGATTAAAAGTTACGCCATTCGCTCCCAAATGCCATCGTTTTGCACGTATGCAAGCGTATGTAGTGTATTGGGGGGGGGGGAGATAGAGGGAATAAATAAGAAAATCCTCTGGAATATGTAAATCCTTCACAAACACTACCAAGTTCATTTTATTGTATTCCAAAGCCATCTGAATAATTTTATGGATAGCAGTGAACAGAAAAGATCGTATAATACGTCCGGAGCAATTAACGCACTGGTTGAGCGAGACGTTAATATACGCCGGAGGCCCTTAAAAGGCTAAGCCTTGTTGTAGCCTTAGCGTCAAAGTATCGTATTATCGAATTCAATACATTGTTCTTGTATGGAGGGGGAGCATTGAAAATTATGATTGAATAATGGGTTGCAAGTATTGAAAGTTTGAGAAGCACTGCCGTAGCCCCATTGGGGAAAAAATTGGCGAAAGCAGGTAGGAACTTTGAAGAATTTATATATACTTGCACAAACTTTTTACATACATATCTGACAGAACGAAGGTTTCTTTATGGAATCGGACTGTAAATTAAATTGTAAATAACAATCCAACAACCAAATCAATTCAATTTAAAAAATTGAAATTAATTTTATTTGTGATAAGTCTTGCTATCGGTTTGCATGCCATTATGTTATTAGAAATCTAATAAATACATAAAAAAATCTAAAATAAAAATAGTTATAACCTGATCCAGATTCCATTTTAAAAACGTAAAAAGCCAACTTAGATCAATTTGATTTACATTGAGAACAATAGAAAAGAATTGCCTTGTGTATTTAATAACTCGCACAACTTAACTCAAACAATGCATTCCAATGAATTAAAAGTAAAGAAAAATTCAGCGTCTTTTTTTAAAGGGACTTTTGACTTTATAGAAGCAGATTTTCTGTGGCTTGTTAGAACAATAACAGAGATATAATTAATGACATGTATTTATTTAGAGTGAAAATAGCAGCGAAAGAAAAAAAATTATCATCAATTTAACTGGTTGCCGGTTTTATTCTGAAATACATGCTAATACAAGATTAAAAGCATCAGTAGTTAAAGTAGCGTTTCATCAGGATTTTTTAGTCAAATTCATTCAAAAAATAAAGTTGCATCATTTGCACGTATATTGCTATAAAAACTCGTAATTTATCAAAACCCATAAAAATACACAATTTTGCATCAAAATGATAATAATAATAATTATAATAATAGGTGCATTAACAAAATAGTTTTTTAAAAAACTAAACATGTGAAAACACTCATACATATGATGAATTTCTAAAAAAAACTGCACTGCGGCATCCACCCGGTCCTAGTGGGGGCTGTTGTTCTATATAACCATGGGACCACAAGGTTTTCGACAGCGTCGTAACTCCAGTATTGATTACTATCCCAAGGAACTACAACGCCGTTAGAGAAAAGATAAATTATTCATATTGGTGTCTGTTTCATTCAATACTAATTGTGCAGTAGTAGGGTTTCTGATTTCCCGATTTTTTCCATTCCCGGGAAATTCAGGGAATGTAATAGTCATTCCCGGGAACACATCAAATTTTCAAAAAATTTAAAAACACGTTACTTTTAATTGCCATTAATAAAAAATATATAAAATAAGGATACATAAATTCCGAAATTTATACTCAACTAGCTGGTATATCCGTTCTTCGCACGGGTGGATTGAAAAATTAAACAACACAGATTGAAGAATAAAGAAGTTTTTAATGAGTTAATTTTACGTGAATGGCAAATTAAACAAAACAAAAAAAGCTTTTTGCATATCTCAGCTGTACAACAAAAAAAAACATATTTGTTAAATTTAAAGTCTGAAGGTCTAATAGCTGATAAAAAGAATTTTTTTTTATTTATAACCGTTAACTCTCTTGTGGGTCGATTTTTGAAAACACCTTCCTAAGCTAATCTCTCCTCAGAAAAAGTAACACATTGTTCCAAATTGTGAGTAATGAACACTTGAAATAGTGTGAAAAAAATTTATATCTGGATGTGTAATACATTAATATTACTTTCTGTTGTATTTATTTTCTGTAAAATTACTATATTCGCAAGCAACGCTGTTCCTTACATTATAATGGCGATTCAAGGGAAACATAACGAAATATTGGTGTAGAGACAAGGTGGCATCATTTTTGGCGACCACGTTGGCAACTTGGCGATTGATTGAACGGTCATAAGTTTCTTTGCTGTAGCGCCACTTAGTGGGAAGCTGCAACAAAGAGGACAGCACAAAACCCTTCTACACAAAAAATAATAACGTTAATTTGTCCCAAAAAAAGTTGACACTTTTAAAAAAAAACATTTACAACTTAATAGAGTGTTCAATATAATGGAAGAAATATTAAGAGAATCAACATACAATATTTAAGGAAATGTATTGCAATAAAGCTACGATAAATATCATTAAAAAATTGAACTATATTTGTGTTTGAAAATATGTAACCATTTCAATACTTCTTTTAAATTATGATAGAAAGGATTATAAGAAACTGTATCAGGTAATTGTACTATTATACATATACTGCTAATATACGCAATTACTATAATTGTACTATTAGTATCCACAATTATATTAATATATGTGATTTTTATAATTGTAAGCTGGAAAAAAGCTTTTCTAAGAAAAAAATTTGTGTTTAATTATATCGGATATAACGAAATAATTACTTTTAAATAAAATTAACTAATTGTTTAGTTATTTAAGGGGAAAAACTTTTAAAGAATAATTTTAATATTGAACACTTATTTCAGTTTGGATTGGGGGAGAAAAGGGAAAGAAGCCCCAACGGTTTTTTCCTTTCTCAGGCTCTTCCAATACTTCTGAAAAGAACATACACACACACAAATTCTTTTTTTTCCCTTCCAAAAACTGTTTGGGTTCCTGGGCGATTCCGAAGTGGAAACTGGCACCACAATTACAAAAACCTAACAATAGTCTCCTGCCCCTGTGTGTGTTTACTGCATATAAGAGAGCGCGCTTTAAAAGGTTTTCTTTCCTCTTTTGAAACACTTGTGCCGGAGACACTCCTCGCGCAAAAGTAAATGAGAAGTTAAGGAGGAAGGTATGACAGCACACATCACAGAACTGTGATTCAGTGCCTTTTATTCTTGGAAGGAATGCTTTACAGTCTTTTGCTGAATCAATTGCTATTTGGGCTTTATTTGAAGGTATGATTATTTAGTTTCATACTTGTAAGTGATTATATGAATGAATGTGGTGGTGTGTATTGTAGTTGAAAAAATGAATTTGTGTATGTTTTAGCTGTGTAAATTCAATTACATATTTGAATTGATTAAATGAAATAATGGCGTACTTCATTTGATTAACAAAATATTAAGGCATTTTATCTGATAAAATGAGATAATGGTTCTTTTGATCAAATGAGGTAATAATGTATTGTAACCAATTAAATGAGGTGATAATACATTGTGACTAATTAAATGAGATATTAATGTATTGTTACTAATTAAATGAGGTATTAATGTATTGTGACTAATTAAATGAGGTATTAATATATTGTGACCGATTAAGTGAGGTGATAATGTGTATAGTGACTGATTAAGTGAGGTGATAATGTATTGTGACTGATTAAGTGAGGTGATAATGTATATTGGGACTGATTGAGGTGATAATGTATATTGGGAATGGTTAAATGAGGCGATAGTGTATTGTAACCTTACTTTATAGTTGCAGATTTCATTATTGTACTAAAAATTGTATTGTTGATCCTCCGACATTAAAATCTATTCACCAATGGGGAAGAACTTTTAAAGAGACGGTAATTTTGGTATCTTAAACTGGCAAGTATCTTAAGTTTTCGTGATAGAAGATACTGTTGATCTCCGTGTGCATGATTCATTTTGTAAGAGTCCTGATAATTCTACTAGGCAAGCCAATAACGAAGTTCCATTCTGCTCGAAAACGTCGCTGTACACGCGGGACTGATTTAAATTCCGCTAACCAAAGTACGCACTGACGTTTTGCTGTGGTGTCCGCATCTTTACTAATGAAGTCAGAGTAACAAGTTTTATCGTCTGCGATTGCCGAGTAATGCGTACACGGGCGGCCGATCGGACTAGAGCCAAAAAATTTCGGGGGGGTCCGATCCAAGGATGAATAATTTATTACATTCTGATAAGTAGTTCCGCAATAATAAACCATAACATTAGGATCCTTTAAGCCCGGACAACCTGTATATATCATACAAATTTTATAATTAACGAAATAGGTGTTTATCTTCTCAAAACTATTTATATTAATAAAATTTGAAACTGAGCTATTTATGCAACGTTGTTGCAAAACCTTTTATAATAATAATAGGATTTAATATTATCTGTGTTTTATAAATGAACTAGAGTTACTCAATTAAATAATTTGATCACTCTGTTTGAAAGTATTCAAGTTATGTTTTTTTGGAGTTTTAATTAAGTTTTGTCCATAAATCAAAATAATATTCCCAGCACAGTCCTTGCCTTAAATTCTGTCTCGTGAAATATTGCGTTGATCTGTCTAATAAATCAATACAGCCCTCTAATACCTTACATGATGAATTGTGAGGATTTGATTTAAATTCATAAATGGGCTCATTCAAATGCAATCAGAATACCAACAGTGCCATCAAATTTCATATAATCGTGATCCCAAATGAAATATCGTCATCGATAATTCAGTTCAATCTCACCAATTACATATTATAGCTATTTTGATTTTTCTGAGAAAATTCTTTTAAAAAGTTATAATCGAGGGCAATTGTTTGATATCAAAATTGAAATGTAATGTACATTTCTGTGAAATAAAATGAACAAACATTAATGTCAGTTTATCCATTGGGTGCCCAGGGGACCGGGGCCTAGAAGAGCACGGATAAGCTGGGCTTAACCAGATTTTCTGGTTATAAATTTCGATCCTCCAGTGCCAAGGTGGCTCGTAGATCTGCGCCCAGGGCCCAAAATGAGCTTAAATGGGCACTGACAAACATTAAATATCTATTACAAAGAAAAAAATTGGGAAAAAAAATTTGTGCAAAATCAATATCTATAAATTTAGAAGCAGTTTAAATATATTCCTTAGCATAAATTTTCATGCCGCAAGTTACTTCGTGGGATTAGGATCCTAATCAGATTCAAAGTATGCTCCTTTTGCTTTCACACACTTAGCCAAGCATTCTTTCCACCTGGCGAAAACACCTCTGGTAGGCTTTTTTTGGAATTGTGTTAAGGCAGAACGTGACTTTGAGTTTATCTCAACTCTACTCTGAAAAAGGAATCCTTTCAAAGGAATTTTCATTTTGGGGAACAGCCAGAAGTCACAAGAAGCCAGGTTCAGCGTTGATAGTGTCCGGTAGGTCCAGTGCAACTGCAGGACGGAGTTTTTCTGTCCCACCGAAGGAAGCTTGGGAACAAATTTCACCGGTGCTCTTCGCATAACCACACAAAACTGCCTGTGGAGAGCCTGTACTGATCTCAACTTGATCAATAGTCTCTCGTACGCTTAAGTGACGATCTTCCTTTACTAAATTTTCCTCCTTTTCAACAACAGTTGCATTTCGAATGGTTTGTGACCTCCCAGTCGCTGGTCACTCTGGATCGACGTGCGACCAGTTTTGAATCTGTTAAACCTCTTCTTAATTGGTGTGACCCCAATAGCATCGTCTCCAAATACTTGCTGAATCTCTTACGTATGGTTTCACTTAGAAAGTAACATACACACATAAACTAAACTAAACTCAGTGGCACAACAGCCCATCTCAGTTTACGTGACCTTTGGGCGCTGAGATACATAAGCAGATGTTCCAATTAGGTGGTCCGTCTGAAGCGAAACCCCCAGTGTTTAGTCCCCAAGCAAGCTTGGTATTCATTTATCGACCCACTGACGGAATGAAAGGTTGAGTCGACCTTGCCCAGCCCGAGGATCACATACACATATACCCCCGCCTACCAAACTTTTGACAAAAAATTTGTAGGTGTACCTCTGCTCAAGTCGTTTAGTCATCTTTAGAGAAAGAAAAGTTCGAAGAATACGTATAACAGCACCTCTCTCGACTGCCTGTAGGCCACGACTGGTACACTGGAACGAAGGGAAAACATTCAAGCATGTGCAGTAGGCTGTCACCTTCCCCTGTGCATAGTGGCGCCGTTTTAGGTTTTCTATTGTGTGCGGGAAAAATTTTTGAACAGTCCTTGTACTATCTACAATAACAAAGCTATATATATATATAAAAGGTAGGGGGTTTTCAAGGGCTTCTGACTACCTTCAGCATTTTCTGGATTTCTTCCCCTCCCCTTTAATTAACGAGTATATATATCTAAAAAAGATTGCGACCAAATAACAACTTCATTATCGCGGTCTCTAATTAGAGGACTTTAGAGAGTCTTGAGCTTGCTTCCTGGTGTCACTGAAGACTCGCCATGTAGAGAGGCTGAAGTGGGTTAAATCTGTCAGGGTTCAAAGTTCTCACGTAGTGAGGTGTGGAAGTTTGGAGATGGACAATGTCAGCTCAGGTGCCATCCTCGTTACTTGATTGGTGCCTAAAGTTTCGAGGTCTGTTCGAGAATTCCATTTTTTCAAATTGTTAAACCTAGACTTGAAATTTAGCTGGCATGTTTCTTTCATGGAATAGAGATCCTTTTAGAGAAGGTTTTGCGGAAATTTACATCCGAGAGGGGTTTTGAGGCCGTTTTATTAAAAAAATTCCTTTTATAAATAACTAAACCTATAAACTTGAAATTTAGAAAATATAACTTTTGTTGAGCAGAGATCTAATAAGAAGGGGTCTAATCAAAGGCTGTTACGTGGGTGTTATAGATTTTAAAAAATCCTTTTTTTTTCAACTATTAGAGCCACAGTCTTCAAATTTGGCAAATCTGATTTTTTGCTAAGTGGAGATATGCTAAAAAAACCTGTTTTTTTTTGTTTAATTTGCGATTCACTTAAATTTAACACACACAAAAATTATTTTTCCTTCAATCTCTATTGTTTTATTTTTCAATTCACCCGCGCGAAGAACGGGTATACCAGATGATGTACATATATCCGTTTGGGGCCCAAGCAGCGCTCCCGCGCTGTTGAGATTTTATGTCGAGAAAACTCAGTACATTTCGAACATTATGGATAACTGATGGTGTGTTACCGATTGTTGAAGTCGCGCTCTCAGATTTAGTAAAGCAAGTACATTGCACAGCTCTTTTTAATGTAAATAGTACATTTTGCAATAGGTGAGACAATACTATAGCTCCAATTGGGATTCATCGGTGTAAAATGATCAAAGCGCTATCACACCATTAGGTATGAGGGCTGTTTTTTAAGTAAGGTCCGTTTGTTTTTTAAAAAAATAACAGTATTTTGTTTAAAAAACCTTTATTTAAACAAATTGTTGTACATATTTTTGCCTATTTTTCTGCATAGTTGCCGAGTTTATAAATGCACTTGTCATACCTTAGAACTAAGTTTTGAATATCCTCTTCAAAGAAGTCTCTGCCGCCTGGTCGGACAGCCAAGAGTTCACGGCCGCTTTTATTTCTTCGTTGTCACTGAAGCGCTTCCCACCAAGACTGTGTTAGAAGTACTGGAAAAGGTTGAAATCGTTAGAGGAGCAGGGTCGGGGCTATATGGTGCATGGTCCAAAACCTCCTAGTCAAAAGATTTGATTACGTCCCACGTCGTTCGAGAAGTGTGAGGCCTTGCGTTATCGTGGAGGAGCAAAACACCTTTTGACAGCATGTCACGTCGTTAAGAAGTGAAAGCGTCCGTGAACTCTTGGCTGTTCGACCAGGCGATAGACTTCTTTGAAGAGGATTTTCAAAACTTAGTTCTAAGGTATGACAAGTGCATTAATAAACTCGGCAACTATGTAGAAAAATAGGCAAAAGTATGTACAATCCTAAAATAAAGGTTTTTTAAACAAGATATTGTTGTTATTTTTAAAAAAAAACAAACGGGCCTTGCTTAAAAAACTGCCCTTGTATTTCTCGAAATAAAATAAAACAAGCGCTATCGCGCAGCTTGGGTCTTTTCGTAGTCATTCTGAGAAAGCGCGGTTGCGCTGTTTGGGATTCTTCGACAGTATTTTTTCAATTGCTTCTGGGACTCAAACGGTTAAATACAACACTATATCTCCCCTTCGAATCAGTTGTAGTCTTGTAAAACAAACCTCTCTTTTTTTAAATACAAATTTCCCAACTGCAATATTTTTTAAACAGTCGTGTGGCCCGAAGATGATTGTAAATATATTAATCGCGCGTGGGTTGATGACCCCTAGTTTAAAGGATGTAGGTATTAATAAATTTACATGCTAGTACTTTCCTAGGCTTTTAAATTTAAAACGATTGCACTTTCAAATTTCTATTCCTCAAAAACAAAAAACAAAAAAAGGAAAAAATTTTCAAAAACGAAAGAAAAAAAGTGAGGAGTGGAGAAACTTTCAACTGCGTCCTCTTATCAGCCACCCCTGTCACATAAAGTGTGGCCTATGGAAGAAAAGATAGCACCTTCGTCGTAAAAAGGCGATTAAAGAGGTCTCGGAGCTGACAGCTCCTCGGCTGAGACATGCCAGGGGAGCATCAGGGTGGGCGGTCTGTAAAATACATCATTTCCAATAGCCCTCTAAGTCAGGATTAAGAAAGCAGTTGTATGGTTTCCGTGTGGCGTTTGTACCAGTGGTTTTCAGAAGAAATCTCTTGGGAAATATGTTCCATGGTTAAAATAAGGAAATCATCATGAAAACTGATATTCAGTGTTGAAATTTTCTAAAATTTGTACTTTCAATTGAACAAACCGGTTGAGAAAGGTGGTTTGTGTCACGCTCATCACTAGAGGTTTAAAGTAATTTTTTTTTTTTTAAATAAAATTGTTTATTAGTTAGGATATATACAGTCAAACCTCCATATAATGAACCTCTATTTTGCAAACTGTTTCCTGGAATCAGGAACATTTTTCTATTTTCTTCGTAAAATAACCTCCAAATAGAGAAATGCATTTTCTATTCAACGTACTTTTTCTCTTGTGATTCAATTTTTTTTCTCCCTGTTTTTAATATTTTTCAAATTATTCTCCCTTTTGGCATATTTTAGGGTGATCAATGGCCTTGAAAACTAACTCACCTAGAGTAATAAAATTGAAGTAATTTTTCAAACAAAGAACTCGAGTAAAATTAACAGATTTTATAAGTAATTAAATTTAAGACACGTGGTGGTGTATGCTTAAAATTACTGGCTGTAAAATAATGCATGTTTAAAATAAACTGTAGACTCAAAATTAGGAAATGTCGTTAAAAAACTAATTAATTTTAATATAAAATTATTTTTTGAAAGCTGAAAATACAGTATTATTCCTGAGCTGTCTTTTTTTTCTTTGTTCTCCTTAGAGACTTCTATTTGATGGGTAAAATATATAAAAGAAATGGATATTAATTTTCAAAACCAGTGTGAAAAATTACTTATTTTTTAAATAATATATAATGTTTATGCCTTTAAAATTTGTTTTATGTGTCTCTAAAGTATATTAAAAGACGAGTCTCCAGTGGTGCATACAGGAATTTTTTAAAGAGGAGGAGGGGGCAGTCCACAATTCTTGAATCATGCTCCAATACGCCGCCTAACATATTCTTTTGATTCTGTCGGTTTTGGCGAACAAAAACAGTAAAAAGTTAATTATTGAATAAATTATTAGCATTAATTGATAACATTAATTCATAACAAATACTTAATTAAATTTTACGAACTATATACATAGGATTGTAATCAATCGAGAAAAAAATCGAGGGCTTTGGGGGGGAGGTCCGGACCCGATGACCCCCCTTGTGTGCGCCCCTGTACAGGACTATTCGCCGAACTTTATTGTCAGAGGTTGTATATAAGATATATGTGCATGTATTTTAGTTTTATATGTATTTTTAAGATTTTAATGGTTTAACAATTGCATCACGCAGTGTAGCCCAAACTGGCTCTTCGCCATAGAATTGAACGTTCTTATTCACCACCAAAAATCCACCTTATAAAAGGGAAGATGCTCATTAAATCAGTCGGGGCTCCAACTTTTCCCGTTGGCGTGATGTTGAAGTTTGAAGAGAGGGGAGTGGGAGTTTCAAGGTCAAATGCCGTCCCCGTCACTTGTTCAAAATATTGAGGTCCTATAGCCCTTGTGTTACTTTATATTGTGAAGTTAAAAAACACTAATTAAAACAGCACGAAGACAGCACGTGTTGGACCCAAAATTCTGAATCATGGTCAAGTGATGATGACAATACCTGAGCCAACCGCTCACTCTGCAAACTTCCACACCACGTTAACGTGAGGATTTAAGCTTCGATAGATTAAGTGAATATCAACCCTTCTGCATGATTGGTTAAAATTAAATTGTACATTAAAAGAGGATTTTAAGAAAATATTTTAATATCTAAAACTCCTGCCACATCGTAAATGAAATCATTTAATTATTGTAAATCAAATAAAAATTCAACATACAACATATATGAATAGCAATTTTTAAAAAAAAGTGTAGAATTTTTTCCCACCCTGTCTGGTAATTTCAGTGAACTTTTCTTTTTCTTTTAATGTCAGTTAAATTTCCGAGGGGGAAAAAAAGACACAAACGAAAGAGAGAGTAACTGTCAAAACATTTTGCAGCGTGGAAACTGAGCGCACGAAATCCGATAAGACGACATTCGAAACGTACGTTCGAAGAAGTATGTCGAATTTATGCATGACTTAAGGCTAGGTTTCATTCCAGAGCAATCTGTTTTATTCCGTGCATTCTGACATTGTGACAACTAGTCAAAAAATATAACACGCATTTTATGGAGAAGAAAAACGATGCGGAAACGAATCGCTAAGGACTTTGCAATTATTTGCTAAAAATATGACCTTATCGGATGATAAGATGAAGATTTTAGTTTTGGATACCTTCAAATCAAGATGGTGATTTGAAAACAACTTTTTTCAAAGTATGCTCAAGTTATTCCTGTTAATTAGCAATGCAAGAAAATAATATATTTGTTTTATTCTCTTATATACTTGTTGCCTCACCAGTTAACTGTGATTGACGAGTATACTCGTCATGGAGAAGTTGTAGGGTTTTGTCATGACGAGTATACTCGTCAATCACAGTTAACTGGTTAACGAGTATACTCGTCATGGAGAAGCTGCAGGATTTTGTGTCATGACGTGTAACTCGTCATGCTCAAAAACTAGTGACCATTGGCTATTTAAATTGTAAATTTGGAGAAAAAATATCTAAAGATATTCTCAAATTTCAAGATGCTTAGAATATTTTGAAGCCAGGTTGGAGTAAAACAAACAAATAAATAAAAAATATGTTAAATTTAAGATGAACTCATGCGTTCCCGTATGCACCGGCTGTAACAGCCTATAAGCAGGGACGTCTTAAGACTTCTTGAGGCCCTGGGCCTTTACACAAATGTAGACCCCACCTACGACCCTTAAAAGTAAACAGTATATAGAATACGTTATCAAATACTCGTGCAAAAAATAACCCGAAACAAATAAACATGCACGATTTACAATCCCACATACTAGCTCGACCAACTGCCGCCTTTTGACTGAATGAGTAATGATGGTGTATGGCAGCAGGCCTAGACCTGTAAGTGGACGACGGTCTTCACATGTAGCTAGTTGACATATCGTTCGAAATTCCCATTATTTCGGAGAATACAACCGAAAATAACGTTTGACCTTTGAAATTATTCGTCTTGTGATCTTAAGGCGGAATTAGGAACGAGACGAGGCCCCCATTATGGCCGAGGCCCTGGGCCCGGACCCAGTCGGTCCATGCCTTAAGACGTTAAGACCCTGCCTATAAGTTCACATAACGAATTTATTTCTGTGTGATGATAATGTTTTTTTAGATGTTAGCCAAAAAGGGGCAAAGGCAAAAGTCTGCAAGTTGATTTAGAATAGGGTTCTTTTAGGTATGGTGAGCCATGGAACAAATCCAGGGCACCGACCAGGCACTGAGCCCATTTGATAGCTGCTGGCCCGAAGTTTCCTAACTATTGAGTGGTATAAATGTTAAACGTTTGATTTTAGAACCATCTGTTGACCTTAGAGTAAGGACCCAATGCCTTGATGTCTAAATAATAGTTATTTTATTGGGGTGGGAAAGGCAAGGATGCTTTCTGGTAAGAGGACTGTAATCTATCCTACAGCACCTACTCCAGAACTTCTTTAATGTTACAACAGGTAGAAAATATTTTGTAGGTAAAAAAGAAAATAAATCGGTGTGTGTTTCGGTCTTTCAGTGCAGGAATTTTAATGGTTACTAAAATTCATTGATATCTTTAAAAAGTTACGGTTGGTAGGACCGTAAGCCACACGAACCCATGAATATATGTTTAAGGTACCGACTACCCAAAAATTGTGAATTTTGCCAAAAATTGACAATTTTTTATGGTTTTATTTTATAGGCCATTTTATTAGCTTTAGAAAAATATCAAGTTTATTGTTTTCCGTTCTCTAGAACAAAAACTACAAGTGTTTTAGTAAAAGCAGATGTCATTACTTTAAGCAAGATATGTCATGCTTTAAAACGCGTTTTACTCGAAATGTGTGTTTTTTTTAATGCTCAAAGCGATTGCTGAAAAAGTTTTTAAAATAATTAACTGAAACTTTTTGTGTATATTCTGTATAATAGTAGAAGTGTTTTAACCTTCAGATTTATTAATCACTGTTTTATTATAAAATTTATAGTCCCTTATGTTAATATATAATCCGTTACTTTAAGTAATTTAATATAATAACTAAATAAAGCGCTCTAGTTTTTGTAATAATTAAAATATCTTTTTCTGAAGGGTATTTCAAAAATGAATAACATACATTTTTCTATACATCAGAATTGAAAAATTGAAAATTTGTGTTCATAAACTTATGTACAGAATGGGCACCGTTTATGTTATTTTTTTGCATAAATTTTTACATATTTTTTCCCGGCGCTCGTTTTAGTAATAACAATTCCTTTTTATCTTCTTAATTTTAGCATATTTTTCTTTAAATGTACTAAACAAAACTAAAAACCACAAAGAAAAAAAAATTCGCATATCTGCATTTTTAAAAAAAAAAGTAATCACCAGTAGTCAGATACTTGAACCAAATAAATAAGTATTAGCAATAAAATTGGCAATTTCGTAATATAAATCCAACTTTTTAATCCAATATTTTAAGACGTCTCATGACCCTTAACATATATCCGTGCACTCGAAAAAAACATCCTTCTTCAAACCAATGTATGTAACTTAGCAATAAAACAGAACAATCATTTGAAATTTTTACCACATGATAATCATATATATTTACATTATTTCTCAAATTTTCAGAGAATTTGAGAAAAATTTTAAAAGTTATGAAGAAATATAAATTGGAAAATTTTTTCAAAATATGAAAATTACTATTTTACACCGCACAGGAATCTAAAGTACAAAATTGATCAAAATTTACAAAATTAATTTTACTTGGTATAAAAATGTTCACTTTCGAAATAATACTAACTTTTAAGAAATTTAGAGAAACTCGTATAGAAATTATAACGAAAATTTAAAAAAAAAAATTAATTAAAATTCAAATAAAAAAATTTAATTACGTTTTTTTTTTAAATTGTTGTATAAGTTATGAAGAGCCTTATTTTGAACACGTGTATGAAATTTCAAATTGATACCATAAATAGTTTAATTTGTTGTTTTGAGAAAAATGAAATTAAAAAGATAAGAAAGAGAACGGGTTTTTGTTTAAGTTTCACTAGTTATTTTTCAATAATTTCGGAAGTTTTTACAGTATCAACAAAATTTTGGTATCGAAATGCTCCGAAATGTTGAAGCTTTAACATATATTTTTTTCAAAAAAAATTGAAAAATTTACAATTTAAGAGTCCTTGGAGCTCGACACTTACTCTATGACTGACGAGTATACTCGTCATCCTCCAAATTCTGTGACGCGCTCTTAAAAGGGGGCGTCATAGTTAACTGATTAAGTTATTTTATAACAGTGAATCACACATTTTGAAAAGAGATAAGTTTGGCGGTCAAAAGTAATATATTCAAATTATTGTAAGATATTTTAAGGTATTTTTAACGAAAGCACAACGTAAGAATCGAAATCATCAGAACATTTTATTTGAAGGAAGTTAGTTCATTGAAACTAGTCATCTTGAAATTAGCCATCTTGCCAGGAAGTTTGGCTTGTGTAAAGAAGAATGTGAAATTTAAATCTCGATTTCAATATGGCTGCTACTCAAAGCATTTGTATATTTCCTTGATATATTCCACAGATCTTTCACTTTCTTAGATAAAACTGGAGTTTTTCTTTGGCTATTTTTAATGTCTTCACAGTTACTGGTTCATGCTAGATTTATTTAAAATTGTGTGTTTTTTGGGTTGATGAATTAAGTATTTAAGTATTAAGTATTTAAGTAGTACTGTGCAATGTATATAGACTACACACACAATTTGAAATGTTTAAATACGCTATATTACATTATTTTTTCCTATATTGAATGTCCAGAAGCACTGACATAGCTAAAGGGGCCCTGTATTAAAATTTCTTCGGGGACCTTTTTTTGATATGGGAGCCATGTTAGTGGGACTGTAGTTACACATGTCGGGGCCCTCTATAACTTGGGGGCCCGTATCATTGATACGTCGGTAGTTACGCCCCTGTCCAGAAGATATATAAAAGCTAAATTATGTTTTTGTTAAGTTTCAGTAGATTGTTGAAAATGAAATGCTTCCTAAATTTTAAATTATTTTGAGTCAGTTGTTATTTAAAAAAAAAAAACTTTTCTAAAATTGTATGCATGGCACTTACAGAACGTACTAAATAGTACGGATTTAGTAATTTGTATGTGTGTTCTAAATTCGAAAAATTTCTCTCACTATATCGAAAACTACTTCGTTAATCTCGAGATGAAAACAAAGGCTTTTATAAATGTAGAATTTATTCAATATTAGGAAATTTCAAAAAATATTTTTCTTACGAGAATTTTTTTTAAATTTGAAATTTGAAGAAATGTTCTTTTAATCGTAAATTTTAAAACATTTAAATATAAATTCAAATGTTTTAATTCATAAACTTTTTTCTAAAGAGCTGCATATGGGCAAATAAGCTTTTGCAGACACGACAAATCCTCAAATGGGAGAGCTATTTCATGGAGGCACCTTCTAGAGCTACCAAATTTTGATGCTCGAATTCATTTAATTTCAAGCTACGTGGGATGTGAAATATTACAGGGATTCAATTTTACGGAGAGTTCCAGAGCCAAATTGATACTCAAGGGGTATTTTACATGCCCCAAACTAATGACATGCCTGCCTACGTTTTTTTGCATCCAGAAAATCTATCGACTCCAGCTGGAATCTGGCCCGCAAATTTAGGCTCACGAAACTGATTAATTGATCAACTAATTTCGTAATAAACTTATAAGCTTTCCCAAATAGACCGTTACCTTTGACACATGATAGGCTGCTTGACTATTTTGAACCTTAATACTAAAATTATCTAAATAAAATGACACTTCAGTTTGGTAACTCACCAGGGATTGGACGCAAAAAGCTAGTGGTTATAGTCTCGGACTCGCGCGGCCGAGTTGGTAGTCGTGGTAACGTAGTGGTCAAGGTAGACTCGTGGCTGTGTGGGCGTGTCATGAGTTCAAACCCATTACCACTAAAGTTCCGCCGTATAGGGAAGCAATGCACGTTAAAGTATCAGACTACCCTAAAATTGCGAATTTTGCCAAAAATTGACCAATTTTTTTATGATTTTATTTTATAGGACATCTTAATAGCTTTATAAAAATACCAAATTAATTATTTTCTGTTCACTATAGAAAAAAACTAAGTGTTTTAGTAAGAGCAGATGCCATTACTTTAAGCAAGTTGTTTTACTTTAAAACGCGTTTGACTCGAAATGTGTTTTTTTGAAAATGCTCAAAGGGGGAACAGCTATTACTAGCTTATTACTAAAAAGCTTTTGATAAAATTATGATCTATTTACTGTCTAGATCTAGTGATATTCTTTGAAATGTAGAATTGTTCTTGTAATTTTTTTTTGTGTATGTTCTGTGTAATAGAAGTGTTTTAACCTTCAGATTTATTAATAACCATTTTATTACAAAATTTACAGTTCCTTATGTGAATATAATCACTGTTTTTTGAAGCAATTTCATATAACAACTAAGATAAAATGTTCTAGTTTTTGTAAAACTTAAAATATCTCTTATCCTGAAGGTCACTTCAAAATAGAATAACATAGCAACACATCAGAATTGAAAAATTGAAAATTTGTTCATAAACTTTTGGTACAGAATGGGCCACGTTTTGTTATTTTTTATCAATTTTTTCCCATTTTGTCATTTTTCCCAATAATAATTTCTTTTTCTCTTCTTAATTTTAGCATATTTTTCATAAAATGTACCAAACAAATCTAAACACAACAAAAAAAATCCCCATATCTCCATTTTTTTTTTTTAAAGTTGTCGCAACTAGTCGGATACCTTAAATCTTTCGAGTGCTAAAACGTCCTCTCATTGTTGTGGTGCGGTAGTAAGGAGAGGGGGTGCCAGCTCAGGTGTCCTTCTCGTCACTTGACCATGGTTCAAAATTACGAGGTCCGTCGCCGAAACCCCTCTTGTAGCTGAACCGTGCGGCGTTAATATTCACTCAATCACTCGCGGCCGGCGTGTCATGAATTTCAGTCTTGTGCCACTGAAGACCTACCTAGTAAAGGGGCTGATTCATGCTACATTATTGAGGCTCAAATTCCTCTCGTTGGCATGGTATGGAAGTTCAGAGAGAGGAGTGCCAGCTCGGGTATCGTCCTCACCCCTTGACCAAGGTTCAAAATTCGAGGTCCATTGCCCCCCCCCCTCTTGACTCCCAACACATTGCTGAGTGATTTAATGATTCCTCAATAATTCTAAGACTGCCTGTGCTGCTTATTTTTTAAATTTTCAACCCTTGTTTACTGTTTTCTTTAAAAAAATTATTTAAAGTATTACGTTGTAAGTCAAGGATGTAGCTACCGCAGTATCAACCGCATCAATGATACGGGGCCCACAAGTCAAAGGGACCCCAACATGTGTAAACAAAACAATTCTAAAATGTTAAGGGGTCACTAAAAGGGTCTCCAAGGAATTTTAATTCAGGCCACTCAGGATTAGCTACGTTAGTAGTTGTAGTAATGCCTATGTAGTTGCAAGCAATAGAAAAGTTTGAATTAATATTCTTGATCGAGAGAAATATGTTCCAGTAAAGGTAAGAGAATGTTCTAGAATGATAAATTTCGTTTTTAGAGTACCATTATTTAAAAAAAAACGAATAAACAAATAATAAATAAATAAAATATGAATACGTATTCTTCTTCAATGACTCGACAGCCCTGAGTAGGCCCTGGCCTTCTCCAAAAGTTTTCTCCAGGCATCTCTACTTTTGGCAAATGTTTTCCAGTTTTTGACCTTTAAAATATTTAGGTCTTTTTTGACACAGTCAATCCATCTTAATGGGGGTCAGCCTCGTGGTCTATTTCCCATGGGCTTTGCCAGAAAGATTTTCTTTCAGCAACGATCTTCATTCATTCTAGCCAGATGACCAGCCCATTTAAGTCTCTGTAATTTGACAAATCTTACAATTTCAGATTGTTTGTAAATTCTGTAGATTCTAAGTTAGATCTTCTTCTCCATGACCCATTCACTTGGATCCCACCAAGAATGCAGTCTAAAATCTTTCTATCGAAAATTCCCAAAGCTTCCTCATCACTTAAAGTCAATGCCCAAGTCTCTGATGCATAAGTCAGGACAGATCTTATACGAGTTTTGTAAAGAAGCAATTTAGTTCTTAATTTGAGAACTGGATTTTAAATAACTCTCTTCAAGGCATAAAAACATCTATTTGCAGCAGTGATTATTTTATAAATTTCTGGGGCCAGCTCTTTTTTATTATTTATCTCAGTTCCCAAATAAGTAACACTGTTAAATGAATACGTAACTGTTGTTCAGTAATTCAGTTTTGTGTGGTATAACCGGAAGCACTTTTCCAAGCACAAACCAACTTCGCAATCATTACATCAGAATCGTATTTCCCTCCTTATCTTTTTCCCAATTACATCCTTTTTTGAACAACAAACTTTGCACTGTCACGTAGACACGTTTTGCAGGAGTAGGAGGAATATGGGACATAAAATATCGTTCACTTAGACGGGTGGTGGTCTGCAGGATTCTTTTGTCCTGAAGCTGCATCATATTTGTAAGAAAAGCTCTTCTACAACTGTATATGAAATTCTGAATACGTATACGGGTTTAACTATAAGATGCATTTTAAAAAAATACCCCTTATAATATTCGGCCGTGACATTTTGGAGCACTAATGCCGTACCCGAGATAATCTCGGGCATGACAATTAAAAGGTTAAACAATTCTAATTTTTTTCCAAAGCTACAATTCCTTTAATTCACATATTTTATAAATCCTTTTTGTTACTAATTCCTTTTATCAAATAATGAAAATATAACAATAAAATAGGAACTTCTCATTGAAAAGAAGTAATATAAAAAGTTTTTTTAAGTCAATTCCTACTTGGGTCAAACAAGAAAAATTATTTTAGTTAATTAAATTTAGTTAATGAATTAATGTTTGAAAAAACTGCATCAGCATCAAGTTCATCCACTTCAATTAAAAAAAAAAATATTTGAAGCCAAGAAAAAATTTGTTAGAAAATCTTACTGGCACCCTCTGTTGGTGTTAGTTTTAACTTCGTCAGAAATAACGCAGAATAAATTTAAGATAAGATTCTATTAATAAACTAATGTTTGAAAAAACTTTTTTAACATCAAGTGTCATCCATTACAAGTTTAAAAAATGTAATTGAACTTGAGGGGTTGAATGAATAAAAAGTATTTTATTAACGATTGAAAATTTGAGCAAGATATATACCCTCATGGACAAAAAAAAATTAGTGCACCAAGAAATAATTGTGGGATCGTAACAAAACTTGGCATGAAGTACATGTCGGGGAGATATGCAAATGATTAGAAATGCAGCGTGATTGCGCATTACGTATAACCGGTAGAGGGCGTTTAACGTCGTTCTCCGTGGAGTATAAAACAGGTAACTAACGCTTGTTTGAGTGTGTTGAAGTGTTGGAACCAGTGGATCCGAGAGATGCTATTTACACGAAAACCAGGCTCGAGACGCTCTCGACAGACCAGTCGTCGAGAAGACCACTACATCGTAAGAAATGCACGCGTACAGCCAACTACTTCATCGGCCGCCATCCAGGCACAGGTAGCACCTTCACTAGGGGCCCCTGTGTCTTCTCGAACCATACGAAGGCGCCTGGCTGAAGGACATTTGGGATCGCGGCGTCCATTACGTGTGCTGCCATTGACGCCCACCCATCGACGCCATCGTTTGGAGTGGTGCCACGCACGAGGACACTGGACCGCAGCGGAATGGAACCAGGTCGTCTTTAGCGACGAATCCAGATTCAATCTCAGCAGTGATGACAATCGTGTTCATGTGTGGAGACCCCGTGGGGAACGCCTCAATCCTGCCTTTGCTTTACAGCGACACACCGCTCCCACAGCTGGTGTGATGTATGGGGTGTCATTGCTTCCAATACACGGTCACCCCTAGTATTGATCCGTGGCACCATGACAGCCCAGCGTTATGTCCATGACATCCTGCAACCACATGCGTTGCCACTCATGCAACGGCTCCCAGGAGCCATTTTTCAACAAGACAATGCTCAGCCTCACACAGCAAGGGTGATACGAGACTGTCTCCGCACCGTTGCTACCCTTCCTTGAACTGCACGATCCCCAGATTTGTCCGATCCCGGGGTACCCTAGTGATCCTTCTCTATTTTCGACCCTCTTTCTTGTCATTCAATTCATTTTTTCTTTCTCTTCCCGTCTAGACCACAGATATTAAAATAAATGTTTGGCGCAGTATGGCCGAAATCGGCTTTTGCGCCAATAAACCCCAAAATCACTCACCCCAGATTTGTCTCCAATCTAGCATATCGGGGATCATTTGGGACAGCGAGTTGGGCATCCCACGAGTTTGAACGAACTAGAGGCAAGGTTACAGCAAATATGGAACGAAATATCTCAAGACATCATGCAGAACTTGTATGCCTCAATGTTCGATCGTATCGACTCGTGCATTCGCTCTAGAAAAGGTTCAACAGGGTATTAAATCCTCCGTTCTTTTGCCTTTTTCTCTGAAATAAATAAACCTTTTTCTATTATTTTCTAATCATTTACTTATATCAAAGTAGTCATAACGTATGTAAAATTTCGCTTCATTTTGACGACTCCTTTTGGTGTGCTAATTTTTTATCCATGAGTATATATATATAGGGAGAGAGTGAACTAATAGTAGGCATTAAAAAACACGCTTTGTGGATAAGTTTCATGTTGTAGTATCTCTCATTAATATGCAATAGGGCACATTAGAAAAGCATCAGAGTTTCGAGAATATGTTCGTATCTAGAAACCCAGAAGGAACATGAAAACGTTCTAATTCTCGAGAAAAGTTCGTGCGTACATTATAAAATATTCCTCTGTATTAAAACTTAAAATAACCGAAGTAACCTACACAATTTATGCATATTATTTCAAACTTCCGTATTCCACCCCAAATTAATAGTTAATAAAATACTACACCAACTTCAATTCAACAAAACTTAATGATGTTATTTCTTCTTAATTCTGAAACTTCGCTCGTTATGACGGAATTCAATCAAGTGCCACCTGGTTTTATTACCTTCAAAACGAATCGGGAAAATTCACATTTATTTTTGTTGAACATTCCGAAACTGTGAAGTATATAGATATCGAATACGAGGAAGCTCGAGTAGAATTTCCCGAAATGCATAAATTACCGATAATATTATTCCAAAAATGTGGTTTCTTTTCGAAGTGGGAAGTCATTTTGGAACTGAATAGCTCTTTTACGCTTCAACACTTTGATGATGCCGTGGAAATTTTGGACATTTGATTCCATTCCACTGGTATAAACGTCGTTGATTTTTGTCGCCTAGAGTGAAAATTAGGTGAATAATCTTTACCATTTTGTGATGGGATTTTTTTTTCTTTTTTGCTTATACTAAAATACGGCTCAACCTTTGATAAACTGTACATCAGGAAATGTTTAAGGTATCCGACTACTTGCGACTTTTTTTTTTTTAAAAAGGAGATATGGGGATTTTTGTTGTTTTTAGATTTGTTTAGTGTATTTTAAGAAAAATTTGCTAAAATTAAGAATAGAAAAAGAAATTATTATTACTAAAATGGGAAAAAATAGGTAAAAATTGTGTGTGACAGAAAATAACATAAACGCGGCCCATTCTATACTAAAAGTTTATAAACAGATTTTCAATTTTTCAATCCTAAAGTGTTGCTATGTTATTCCTTTTTGAAATGGCCTTCAGGATAAGAGATATTTTAATTTTTTACTAGAACTAGAGCACTTTATCTTTGTCATTATATGAAATTGCTTCAAAAAACAGTGATTATATTCACATAAGGAACTGTAAATAGTATAATAAAATGGTTATTAATAAATCTGAAGGTTAAAACACTTCTACTATTATACAGAACATACACAAAAAATTTTAGTTAATTAGTTTCAAATCTTTTTGACCAATCGCTGTCCCCGTTTGAGCATTTTCAAAAAAACAGATTTCGAGTAAAACGCGTTTTAAAGTATGACATCTTGCTTAAAGTAATGGAATCTGTTTTTACTAAAACACTTGTAGTTTTTGTTCTAGTGAACGGTAAATAATAAACTTGGTATTTTTTACAAGCTTTTATTTAACTTGCTATGTATGTATGTATGTATGTAATTTGTTCGGGTGAAATCTTGCAACTCAATTTTGAAGCTGATATCTTCAACCGATTGAGCTGAAATTTTGTATACACGTTTAGTTTGGATGACAATGCATGTTTTGACCATTTATATTCCGACATTGCAATTAGTTAAAATATGTTAATTAAAATCCTTAAAAATGCATAATTGTTTTACCCCTGTGCACTGTTTATTCCGCTATGCTCGGCGACGCAAAGTGAAGAAACAAGGGGGGGAGTTTTTTTTAGGGGGGGGGGAGTTTTAATGTTTTTAAAACAGCAATCTAATTTTCTTTTTAAAACTCAGACAAAAAAATAATTACAGAATCAGAAAGATCATTTATTTCGCCACGATACGGTATAATTTTTTTTTACAAAATAATAATATTTGTATTTTTTACGATTTCTTAAAAAATGAGTTAAAATTTATGCGTTTTTATGAAAATGATTTCTAAATCATTGCGTATGAATTTATTTTCGTGTTATTAAAACGATATTCTACACTGAATAAGTTCGTGCCTTTCTGTTTTAGAATCAGTCATTTAAAAAATAAAATGTCAAAAACTTTATTATTTTTTCAAAGAATACTCAAAATTTTAATTAAACATTTAAAAACTTCGTCATTTATTAAGATAATTGCACGAAACTTTTTTCCCGTGTGTAGGAGGTTATTATCCGTAAATGTGAAAATTGGAAAAATTGCTTAAAAATTACGGATTTCAAAAAAGTTTTTGTGTTTTTCGTCTAATACACTTTTTACAAGAATAAAAACATTCAGAATTTCTTTTTAAATTTTTTATTTAAAAATTACCGCGTTTTGCAATCAATGTGTGAAACTTGGAAACCAGAACTTGAAAATTAAGCCCTCAAAAAATTTAAAACTTTAATAAAAAACGCGATTTTACGGTAAGCCAAGGTTTGGCGTCGAAAATCGATTTGAAGCCCAATGACTATCTGTTTCACCTTGCATTTCAAGTCTGCAAACAGGGCTATACTAGAAAAGATGGTGCCTAAAGCATTTCAAAATCACTGAATTTGGCGAGGGAAAAAAAAAAGAAAAAAAAAAAGAAATGCGAGTGAAAAATTTATTTTTGTTTCATTTTTTCTGTACATACTCTCAATTCAAAGAATTCATTTTAAACATCCGCTTATAAAATAGAAATTTCTATAATATTTGTGAAAAACTTAATCGCTTGTATTCCGCTATCATTATTTTAAATATATTGCTTTAAATTAATATTTTTTAAGTAAAGCCGTATTGTTTTCTGTAAATCATTAATCGAAAATTTTCAATCGTTAGGTATGGATTTCTTGAAATTATGACGAGTAAACCGTCTGAACTAAAAAAGTTCATAAATTTTCACTTTTAAAATCAGTGATTTAATAAATTAAGTACACAAAAACTTTTTTTTACTCTTTTTCAAAAAATGCTCGCAATTTTAATTCAACAGTTAATAAACAAGTAAAATTTCTACTTTAAATCACAGATTTCCTTTTTTACTAAAAAAAATTAATCCTCTCTGATTTTAAACACATATGCTAATATCAACAATTTAATAAATAATCGGATGTTTTCTATCTTTTCATGAAATAATGCATAAAATTGATTTTAGGGTATACTTTAAATAAACAATGTATGTAAATATTCATGTATGCTATCTTTACATGAAATGATGCATAAATAGATTTTTTTGTGTATTCATTTTAATACTTTTTAGATTTGATATGTGAACATCTCTCTACCTTCGATTTTAAAGGTCTTTTCACACTGTTTGCCGAAAGCTTCCTGGTTTTATTGTCATACCGCACAGTTTAGCGACGAAAAGACTAGGGTTCTATCCTCCCTCAAAAGAGAATTTTTATGATTTTTAAAAGTACTCAAAATTTTATTTGCGCATTTAATAATATCCAAAGAAATTTTTTAATCGTTAAGATCATTTAGTTTGCGCAAATAAGGACTTTTTTTTACAAAACAATGATATTTTGCCTATTTTATGATTTTTTCTCAAATCAATGAATATCGATGCGTTTAAACGAAAATTATTTTTAAAAAGTTCATACTTCGATCTTTTAGAATCAGTGATTTAAAAAATAAAATGCAGAAAGTTTTCTTTTTTACGAATCTTAAAAAAAACTTCTTTTTTTTTTTTTGCAAAACAATGATACTTTGCATATTTTATGATTTTTTTTCTAAGACCAGCGTTAAATGAGATGAACAGGCTGAGAAACCTATCCAGTGATAGCTAAAAAGTAAAAAATAAATTAAAAGTAAAAAAACTTTTTTAAAAACAAGCTTTTATTTTGACGCGTTAAAAAGAATAAAATAAACTCTTCCTTTAAGACATTTTTTTCTATCAACTTATAGCGTCTTCTCATAATTTATATGATATAAAAGCTTGTCGCGAGATTTACCTGTGTAGATAACCAAGTAAATTAAATAACTTGATCTGATTGATTATAATTTTTTAAAATTTCAAAATAAGTAAATAAGAGTACTTAAATCTTGCGACAAGCTTTTATATCATATAAATTGTGAGAAGACGCTATAAGTTGATAGAAACAAATGTTTTAAAGAAAAAGTTTATTTTATTCTTTTTAGCGCTATTAAATAAAAGCTTGCTTTTAACAAAGTTTTTTTACTTTTAATTTATAAAGGAAATAAGAGGGCCTATATAATAAATCATTAAAAAAATGTGTCAATTTTTTGCAAAATTCGTAATTTTAGGGTAGTTGGATGATACCTTAATGAATTGAATAAATATTTATTGGAATGTTATACATTATGAAGGCATACTGTAATATTTGCACCTTTATATTTCATTCCGTTTCTCCCTCTAAATATTTTTTCATAGTACCAGATTCAAATAATATAACTGTTGCAATATAAGTGAATCACTTGAAAATAAACTGCCTTCTGTGGATGAGCAATAAAAACTGAGTTTCAATTCCTTATATGCCTTAAGACATGGGTGTCAAACTCAAAGGCTGATTTGGGCCAAATAAACAAATTTCAGTGTAAAGTGTTCAATCTAATCCATAAACAATCAATATTTAAAGAAACATAGATTTACTTCGAATAATAAATTATAATAAACATACATAAAAGAACAACAAAAATTTTGATGTTAGCTTCCTAACACTTGACATCTCTTCTTTGCTACTATCTTTCCTATTTCGGGAGAAATTTTGTTTGCATTGAATATTTTCAAAATTGACCCAGGATGAGTGACATTAATACTATTTCTAACGGGAGGCTTACTTCTTTTCATAATTGAAAATAACTGCTCGCAGAAATAAGTACTTCCAAGCGTGTAAACAATTTCATATGCAAATTTTCGAAGTATTTTCAAACTTGGCTGGTAAATATTTGAAAATTCAGACACACCCACTTCAATGAATTTTACCTACAAATTTGAATCGCACTGAACATCGATCACCTCCAGATGCATATGGCTGGACACTAAGTCTATATTTATTGAGAAAATCGAAGAAATCAAGCAAACTTTGTCTTCCATTGAATAAAAATCTTTAAATCTTGTTTCATTTTCAGTTCTAAGATTTGAAATTTCTTCTGTATATTTTTGATACGATCCAGTATCTTCTAAACTTGATTTGTTCATGCTGCACGTCGGAAAGTGCATTTAAGCTTCATTTTTCAGAAGCTTTTCCCAAAGATCATATATTATCACATACTGATAAATTAGCCGGGCCGCAAAATGCGATGCGAACAATCTTTTATTTAAAATACATATTCCCTTTTTACAAAATTTTTTAATGTGCATCAAAATTTGTGCATGTTTTTACTGAATTTTATTTAATAGATACATCTAATCATTTTTTAAAAAAAATTTTGTTGATATAAATGCTTGAATCAATTTTAAATATTTTTAAATTTACTTTAAGAAATATACTAGCTTGTCTATAATTTTCTGGGACCTATTTGTACATAATGCGGAATATGAAAATTAAATTTACTCTTAAATATGTGTTTTCAGTTATGTACTTGATTTATCATATTATACTGCACTTTTATTCAGGGTTAAAAAAGTAAAATAAGGTATTAGAGCCTTTTTGAGTTGAGCCTGCAGCGAAAGTATCCATTATTACACACCTCCCGTGTTTCTTCTTTTTTTAGTTTCAAAACTGAAGTACTTTAGCTCTTGCCTAATGGTTTTTTGTGGAGAAAAACGATACGAAATAAACATTCTCAACTAAAATTATGATTAACAAATAACAATAAAAAAAAAGTTATAAAAGAAAAGAAAAAAAACTTTAAACTAGGTTTAATGGTTGTTTGACGAGCGACGAGCACTTTAGAAAAAGAGAAGAAAAAAATCTCTTTTTCTATGTTAAAATTTTGGTTTAAGGCTTTTGCATAAAAAATTCTATAAAAGAAAGTATTTCGTTTTAAAAAGATCTGAAAAATATGCTTTCTTCTACAAAGAGAATATACGTATGCAAAACGTAAAACATTTTTACGGAATTTTTTGAAAATACTTTTTTTTTATTAAACTAAAGAAATTTAAAATACAAAATATTTATTTTAGAAGTGGATTTTTCTTTTTTTAACTTTTCCTCTTATCGTCTTTTTTTTCTTGGGAAAATTAAAGTATAATATAAATTTTTACATTTAATAAGAAATAATTTTTTCCCCAGTTATATATATCTCGTAACGTGTTTGATAGGCTTTTTGATGTGAATAGGTTCAAAACAACAAGCAGGTTCTTTTAGAGTAAATTGCAACTTATTCCGGAGTTATTTCGAACTGACAATATATTTCCTTCTGACAGGAAAGAATTAATTTACGGGGAATCCACAGTAACACAAATTGAATACAGTTATTCAAATCCGTCATCACAATTTCGTAAATGAAATGCACTGTCGTTGTCAAATGTTTGACTTCAATGTTGCTTGCTTGAATTGTTTTAAAAAAAGTAATATAAAAAAAATTCCTGCTTATAGGGTCAACAAAGAAAATTTTTATTTTAGTAAATTAAATTTAATGAATTAATAATTGAAAAAAACTATATTAACATCAGGTTTCATCCACTACAAGTTTTAAAAAATGTGTTTGAACTTCAGTAGATGAAAAAATATTTTATTAACGATTGAAAATTTGAACGCAAGATACATATATATAAATGAATAAATATAGGGAGAGAGGTAACTAATAGTAAGAATTGAAAAAGGTTGGGAAGAGTCTTCTAGGATCTGCTAAAGTTTTCTTTCTAACAATTATCCTAGAATCTCTTCTAGAATTTTCTAGGGCTATCTATTTTCATCGTAAAAATTGGTTATTTAGCAACATTTAAAACAAGATTTGCAGCCAAGGCCATTCCTACTCGATATTAGACATCTGATCTCAACTACGAGTATAAATTATATTAGTATACATATTTATCTTATAAAAGATATCTACCGTTTATTTTCTAATATACACCGTTCTAATAACATTACAACATCTTCAATTCTAATAAAAGTTTTATAGTCCCTATGTGGATAAGTTTTGCTGTTTATAGTATAATGTGATGTGGGAATGTTCTATCGATTTTCGATTTACCATCTTATTCCCTTCCGTCTTTCCCCCTTTTTTTACAGATTTATTTTAATTAAACACACACACACGCACTTATTTTAAACGAGTATATAGTGCAACTTCTACCAACTATGAGCTTTGCACCAATTGAAAAACCTACTAACCCAAAGTGGAGAGATTATTTTTCATTTTCAAAAGGACATTGGTCTTTTTTTTTTAGTTGAGCACCCAAGTCCAGATTAATTCGATATTAATTTCCCTTCTGTATCCTGATTTTTTTTTAAAAAATTTATTCTACATGATATGGTCGTTCCTTTTTCTAATTTCCCCATATATTTTTTTTATCATTCCTAGTTGATTATTTTCTCCCCGTGTGAATGGCTTTTTTAAAATGTGGACGGATTCTCATTTTAAAAATGTTGAATCAAAGTTAACAGCCAAAAATTAACAAAATTTCATATTAAAAACTCAAATGTAATTGTCAGTACACGCATGTATGATATAATTAGTCATTTGTTGTGAGGAAATGTCTCTTATGATGAATGGAATATACAAACTTTGAGTGAGATTTTTACTTTTAATTTTTAACAATAACAATAAAAAAGACTAATTCTTTCGACTTTTACAAAACATAAAATAAATAAAATAAAAAGAATAAAAAAAATAATGAAATTGATTAACTTTGAATGGTAGTGTATGTGATAATTTTATGAATTACATAAATCTTCTTTAAGATTTTGAAATTTTATGTCTACACTAATCATTAAGACTAATTTTATTGTGAAAGCCGTCTGGATGGCGTAGTTGGTTTGTCACTGGCCTTGTACGACTAAGGTTACGGGTTCGACTCTGGCTCAAGTCGGTGGATTTCCATGAGGCAGAAAATTGACAGCTGTCATGTTGTATGATTATGCGGTATGTAAAAGATCCCTCGAGTGCCTGTTTGGTTTGGGAGCTCTCGGAAAAATTGAATTTTTAAGTGCGGTGTCGCATCATCAGAGTTCAGGTGACTCCCTCTGTGGAGGAACCAGGTCATCATAGTTACTTGCGGCGATTGGTATTCCACTTATATGGTGCCACACTAAAAAGTGATACCAGCTCCCAAGGAATGCAATAGGTCTGCAATGGTAAAATACCAATCCGCAGCCTCATTAGAAATTTTTAGACAATTTATTGTGAAATGTTGGGAAGTTTATTATCTGTGAATATACATAACCAATCTCTAATTCTAATCAATCTAATATAACCAATCTAACTGACACAATTCAATCATCCAATGAGCCATCCCCTTTTTAAATACCCCTAATTTAGATCTTCCTGTTCAATATGCTGGGCACAGTTGGTGTGTATATTTAAATATATAAGAACATTTCCTGCTTTAAAAATCTTAATATTTCCAATGATTCTCAACAAATTTTCTGAATGTATAACAATTTAATACAAAAGGGACTGTTTTAAGCCAGTCAAATGATTAATTGTATACGAAAATGCATGTACATTTTTTTCAGTAGATAAATATAAAAGAAAAAGACAGGGGGACAATTTTCACACACATACAGATCATAATAATTTTTTTTAATATAAAAAGGGGGAAGTCTAAAGAGAAGAGAGCTTAAGATCTGCCGATCCCTGCCCAGAGAGGTTAATTAATAGAGGCACATACAGAACAAATGCAATATGTGTTTCAGAAATTAGTTCTAAGTAGTTGTGAAAAATGCGTGTTTTGTGTAATAATTTTGCTAGAAAATTAAAAAAATTATGATAAAAAAATGCTTACATTTTTTTTTTTTGCCTTTCTTAAGTTTTTCTTGTATTTAAAAAAAAGTCACTGAATGCCCCGTTGAAAAGAGTATTTGGTTAATTTTAATATGTGTAACTTATGGAGCTTATATTAATCGAAAATGCCATTTTTTAAATGTGTTTTGTGAAATTGATGAGTTAGCTCTAGCAACTACAATGTGTCACGATCATTCGATCCCAAAAATATTATGTTATGTTACGTAAATTTAAGCAAAATGAAACAGAAAAAAAATTTCTTCACTAATTAAGATAAAGACCCTCTAGGTCAAATTTCGCGACTGCTGAATTTTAAATCGAGCGCCAATATCCATCAAGCAAAGAAACTTTTATAGAAGTGTTGTGCTGCCATCTATTGTGTTAAATAAGCATAACATTTAATTTTACAAAATTCATATTGAAATAAAATTGCAAGTGTACTTTGAATTTTACGAATTTTTCAGACAATGCCTTTCAACTATATTTATTTTATTTTATCGTAAATTGTTTACTGGCATAAATTAATTATTTTTTGTTTTTATTTTTAAAATGGAATACCGTAACAGAAAATATCTTTCCGTTTGTAATTACCTTTTTTTCCTGGTGTGTTATAATCTCGATATACAGAATTTAATGTTGACGGTATTGAGTTATATATAAATAAAAGTCAGTTTTTGTAAAATTTCAATTTTGTGTAATTTTACTTTAAAAAAAATGTTGGTAACACTAAATTTCAAAAAATGGAATTAGCTTTACTTTTTATTTTTTCAAAGAAATGTTTGCAAGTCCTCGTATAAAAAAATGATTCTGTTACTGACAGTTTTGAAAACTATTACCCACTTGAATTTTTAATTTATTATTTATCTTTATTTTAGATAATATTTGTATTTTTAGAAATTATTTAAATATTTAGACTTTTCTTGTTTCCATGTGACTGATTTGTATATCATTTTAAAATTAATTTATAATACAAAAAGCCTTTGAATTTTTTTAAAGCTAAAAAACATTTTTAAAGGGCAGGAATTCTTTTCGTTGATTTTATGTTTAGATATTCACGTGCTTGAAATTATTCAGATGTAATTTTTTAATAAAGTTTTTATTCGGATCTAAGCCGCACTTTTTTTCTAATGTTAATGCTGTTGAAAATCGGGTTCCGCTTAGAATTAAAGAAAAAGGGAAAATTCATTGGATGAGGGAATTTGAGCAGAATACTGAACTGTTAGAACAATTACAGATTCATATATGTATTTAAGAGTTTTTAATACTGGTATAGTAAATTAATTATTCTCTTCTTATAAGTCCTCATTTAAATTTTTTTCCGTAAATATCTGTATTGATAAACTGTTTTATGTTTTTTTTCACAAAAATGTATTGAGAATATAGAGTGTGGCTTAGATTCGAATAAATACGTTTAGAAAATTACACATAATCGTAATTGTATGTGAGCGTAGATCCATAAATTCAAAAACCTTTTAGATTCCGGAATTCCTAATATGTTATAAAATCTGAAACAAAAATCTAGCCATAACTATAAAACCTACTTTTGTTTTATTGTAATTTAAAATAAAATTAATTTTATGAGATTTTAACAGTAGATCGCAGAACAATCAAAATTCATTTTGGTATTTAAAAAAGCAGATTTCTTTTTTATTGATAAAATATTTCGAGCTTTCTCTGTGAGATTGGTCCTGCGCTGTGGCACACACAAATGGGAGTTTCTGGGAAGTCTCAAAGCTATTGAGTTTTTTTCGATTGATTATAATCCTATATATATCTAATGTAAAATTTAATTAAGCACGTAATTAACAATTAATTTTTTAGTTAATGGTAATTATTAATTCAATTGTCTATTTTTTACTGTTTTTGTTAATAAAATCGACAAAATCAGAAGAATCAATTGGTGTTATATTGAGGTACGATACGAGTTGGGGGGCTTTCGACCATGGACCCCCTTGAAAAATTTTTGTGTGCGCTCCTGGTTCCAAAGTATTCCTGGAATGAAGTTGAATAAGAAAAATAGTTTGAAAATCTCAAAACTGAACTATGTGTGTGTGTAGTTTTAATTTTCTTTTAAATTTAAAAAAAAACTGCACTATATATTTTGGATATATCTTGGGTATTTGGTTATAAATGGGGGAAAATAAATCTACAGAGATTTTTAAAAGCATAATTTGTATGCGAGTTGTCTTGTATAACTCTTATTCAATTCATTTTTCATTGACATTCCATGCATATTTTTAATGAAAGCAGCATAAACGAAAATACAAACACACATAAATAATTCTTAAACGTACAACTTCATAAAATTGAAAATGTATAAAGTAAATTAACAAAACTCTAGTTAGAACTTCCAACAACAAATTATTATCCTGCAATAAGAAAAAACAAGCAATATAATAAGCCTTATAAACAATAGGTTTCTCGCCGACTTGTAGCTGTTATTTAATTACTAAGCGTTACGCAGCTCTTTCTTTTTAAAACATTAACTATAAACTCCAAATAAATATTTGATCTAAAAATTATCAACATTATCGATCGAATATTATCGAAAAATTTGAGGTACGATAATAGCATTAAGATATTTTTTTCTTAATCTTCCTTTTGAAATTTTAAAGGAGAAAACGGTCGAGTAATCTTGATATTACTTTTGTAACAGATCTCAAAAATTTAACGTGCCATTCTGTGTTTGTTGAGGAGTCAAACATATCTCATAATACTATCATCGATAAATGCGAAGACTTTGAGGAATGGGATTTTTTAGTATTTACTATTTGAAACTATTTCAAAATCTCAGTCAATTTTAAGCTAACGAATAAAATACAGTCGTATCTCCTTATAACGAAGTTGCTAAATCTCGAATAAAAGTTCGTTATATGGAAAATTCGTTATATAGCGGTTCATCCTTCAATTTTCTTTATAAACAACATAAAACAAATTTTAAATTCATAAACACTACATATTAAAAAAAAGGTAATCATTCAAATCTTTTTGTAAATTAATAATATTTATTTTATATATCTTACCTATCAAAAAGAAAGAAAAACTGCAAGGAAAGTTTCTTGACGCCTTTATCCACTTCCTGAAGAATTAATTATTTTTGTTTGATGCTAAAGCACTCGTGTTTAGATATTTTTGAGCTAATGAAGTCACCAGTATGACTGATCAACACTACAAATAAGCGGAGACGTTTTCAAGGACACGGGGACACGAGACAACTCCACTGAGGGTGAAAGAGGATATCGAAGATGTTTCCAGTGAACTGGACGATCGGAGTAAAAGGCTACACTTAGATGAAACACCCAGAATTCTAGTGCTCTCGGCGAACTAGGTATCTAATAAAACCCATTCAAGATTTATGACCACGATAAAATGAGTTAAAAGAAAGAATAACTTAAAATATCCAGAAATACTTTAAAAAAAGGGAGAAAAAAATTAATTCACAAGAGAAAAAGTTCGTTATATAGAAAAAGCACTTCGCTATTGGGAGGTTATTTTGCAAAGGAAATTGTGAAATGTGTCCTTGATTCCAGGGAAAAGTTCTCTATGTAGAAAAATTCGCAATATATAGAGGTTCACAATATGGAAGTTCGACTGTATATTCAACGGATTCTGAGACTAAAATGAATTTTAAATTATATATATTCACTTAGCTAAAATGATAAATAAGGTTTTCTCAAACGAAAAATGGACATATGTGCAGGGATGTCTTAAGGCATGGGCCAACTGGGCCCGGGCCCAGAGCCTCACCTTTGGTGTGGGGCTCGTTCCGTTCTCGACTCTGTCTTAATAAGGGTCAATTAGTGGTCAAATATTATTCCTCTGAAAAACAGGTAATTTCAAACTGTATTTCAGCTTGCAAAAGTGGTAAGACTATTATTACATGACCGTCGCGCATGTTTAGGCCTATGCCTAATACAGTCGACTCTCGGTAACTCAAACCTTCGATAATATGAACCTCTCGCTAATTAGAAGTAGATGCTCAGCCCCTAGAAAAAGTCTTGATGTTTCGAACCAAAACAATACGTTTTGGTATACACAATATTTTGAAGTAAAATCTGTGCATATATGACCAGAATATAACGCCCGTTAATTCGAAGTTATCTAATGAGACTCTCGGCAATTCAAACGCTCACTATCATGTAGAGTCCTGTAGCAAACAGGTTGGAGCTTACATGTTTTGTGTTGTATTGTCTCTGCTGTCTACCCTGTAACGTAGCCCCTTTGACGACTATCGGAGTTGATTGACTCCATTAACTCTGACAGAAGTTAAAGTGTCACTAAACCAACTAGGCAACTTTTTCTTTCAAAAATCATATGGATGTGGACATTTTTCAAGCTTCGTTTATTCTAGAAAAAGCTATGGACAAAGTTGGATTGAATACCATAAAATAAAAATAATAGGGTTTTTCGTCAAAAAAAAAAAAAAAAAAAAAAAAAAAAAACTAATTATATGTGTACAATTTGTATTTTTGTAATAGTTTTTATGCATAAATGTATTCTTTTAATGCAGGAGGCTTTTAACTTCTGTATAATATTTATACTACAGTATAGTGTCGTTTATCCGAACGTTTATAATCCGGAGCGTCAAGTATCCAAGCCATTTTTTATATATTTTTTATTTTTGTCAACTGCCTGTACTGTTTATGAATATGTTTTCGAACAATGCAATGCTCAACAGTCGTTTCACGCGAGGCCAAAAGTGACGGGAAAACCCAAGGTGAGGGATATTTGGGAAATTTCAGTTGTGTGACTTGGTAAACATCTGCGCAGTATATTAGGTCAATTTGTTTCCAAGTGAGGGGGTGTATATATACGTGCTCTTTTGCTGAGTTGTGAACTGGCTTCGAATTCAAAACGGAAGCGCACGTCTTGAGCATAGAGACAAAACTTGAGATATTGAACCGTTTCGCGAAGGGAGAAAGCGGAGCGATGCAGAAGACTGGATTTCAAATGCTAAATTGGTGACGTGATTGTGACCTCCGTGTAAGAAGAATCCGACCCTGTCGACGATGAAACGGATGAAGACGAGGACAACAACAACGAAAGTAGCAAAGGTCCATCAAATGCTGACGAGTTTTTCTGCGTTAGAGACGGCTAGGGAGTGGTACGAACAACAGAGCGCTGTCCTACTCAACTACTGCTGCTGAATAGAATCAAAGACCTTGCAGCGGAAAACGAAGGTGCATAATGGTACAGTGAAAAATAATTGACTATTTTCCACAATAAAGGTAAAATTACGACATTTTGCACCTATTTTGCTTTTTCTTCAAGCACGTTTCCCGCATGTGAGGATTTGCAATATTTGTATAGTGTCCAGCATCATATACTTCATGAATCGCATTCTGTTTTCGGCTATCCAAACAATCGCGTATCCGAACAGTGTCCTGTCCCAATTGATTAGGATAAACGACGGTGTACTGTATATATATAATAGGTACTTTTTAAAAATACTTTTAAATAATTTTATACATAAATACATTCGCTGTTTTATTACGTAGTTTCAAATTTAAATGTGTTAGAAAAAAATTGTTTTCCTTTATTTTGGGAATTTTTTTCTACCCCCTTGATAGTTCGAAGCTTTTCATTGGTCCCTTATATTTCGTATTATCGAGAGTCGACTGTACCTTAAAAATTCATTCGACTCATTGAATTAAAATGTAGCCATCGGTCAAGCCCGTCTGTGCCTAGGTTTTTGAGATTGTGAGTCGTGCATATTCATTTGTTTCAAACGACCGTTTGAATGAGTATTTGACAATGAAAGCTATTTATTGTCTTATTTATACTGTTAGTCTCTGTGCAAAAGTAGGTAGGGCCTACTTTCCCACAGGGGCCCAGGGCCTCAAAATATCTTAAGGTTTCTCTGGGCCCAGGGCCTCAAAGAGTCTTAAGACGTCCTTGCATATGCAATTGCGTCAGAATGAGTGCAGCTATACCAGAGCCATCAAACAGGGACACGAAGGACGGTAGGAAGTGTACACAGCATACAATGTTTAACAGTGAAACCTCTTAGTGGTAGAGGAAATTAATCGAAAGTAAAGTCGTGCCGTATAAGAATGCGTCCACATAGGAACAAAGGCCTGTAGTACGGTTTCCGATTGCAAGAGGGGAGTTTGTCACAACCCGGAGGTCGTGGGTGTGAGAGGGTTCAAGGAGAAAGCAGCCATTTTCAGGGACGTCTTAAAACTTCTTGAGACCTGGGCACCTACACAAAAAGGGGGCCTGGGCCCTTACACAAATGTACGTCCTGCATATGACCCTTAAAAGTTGACAATACATAGCATACGTTGTCAAATACTTGTACAAACAATAATTCGAATCAAATAAATGTGCATGACTTACAATTGTACAAACCAGCTCGACCGACTGCCGCTTTTTGACTGAATGAGTAATGATGATATATTGACAGGGGCGTAGCTAAAGCCATATCAATGATACAGGGCCCCCAAGCTACAGGGGCCCATAATGTGTAAGAATATAATCATAAAATATCAAAAGGCCCCAAATAGGGGCCCCCAAGGTATTTTTATACAGGGCCCACTCAGGACTAGCCACACCAGTGTATATGGAAGGTAAGGCCTATGCATGGACGGGGGTCATACCATGTAGCCAGTTGACATATCGTCCGAATTTCCAAGTTTTTCGGAGAATACAACCGGAAAGAAAAAACATTTGACCGTTGAAAGCATTCGAATCACGAGCTTATGAAGGCTGAGTCGAGAACAAGATGAGGTCCCACCATTTGGGCCGAGGCCCTGGGCCCGGGCCCGGCTGGCCCATGCCCTTAAGACGTCCCTGGACATTTTATATCTTAAAATAACTTCTATTCAACTTCTAAACACTTTATGAATGCCTTTTAATAACTAAACCTGAGGAGCAATAAGAAACCTTAACCCGGATTTAGGTAATCAAATATATGGAAGGCACTTATCTTTCTTAATCTCGTGAGTGATCCGTCTTAATAGCTCGTTCCGCTGTAAGGTTGTCACCTTCCACTATTCCCGTGGATTCTTCTAGTATTAATCTTTCGATACGCGACCACCAGTCGCTAACACTTGAATTTCAGCTTACGATCAACTCTCAACCCATTAACCCGCTTACTGAATGACTGGCACTTAATTAGAAGTTGCATTTGCACAAAACCAAGTCATCTCTATGGAAAACTGTTTTTAAACTAATATCATAGTTTAAAAAAAAGTATTTTCCCCCAAGAGGATTAGTACAAGCCGGAATAGAACCCGTTACAAGTTTAATGCGAACATCTATCGACGAATAGTGGCAGTCTATGGCAATCACTGTTTAGGTCGACACTGTCGTAGCTAGTCGTAAGTGGGCATTGTATCAAAATTCTTTGGGGGCCATGTTTTGGAAATGGGATCTCTGTTATTGGGACTCTTGATAACATGTATGTTTTCCCTTTTGCATGTGTTGGGGCCTCGTATAATTAATACGGTAGATACGGCGGTAGCTACGCCTCTGGGTCGAACGTCTTGGAACAGTTGGTGTAAAAGAATACGATATCGGATTTCCCTGACAAGACCCACCCATACGTCTTCCGTGAAATCAAAACAATTTTAAAAAAACTCCGTTGAGAAACGCTAGAACACACACCGTACAGTCCGGATTTGCCACTCTGTAACTTCTAGGCATTTAGGCCACTTAAGATGGCGTTACATTTCTATTTGGATGATGAAGTGAAGGAATCTGGGCAGAATTTCCACAAGAATCAACCACGTTTTTTCTAGAGTGAAGACATAGACCTGCTGCCGAAACGATGGGACCTATGTTATGACCCCCAGAGCGATTTCTTTTGATTTCCAGTAAAATCATTTTTTTTCTTGAGCTTATCCACTTTCATTTGGCAACCCTTAATATATTCCTTTTATTAATTGAGATGTTGAAGACGTTGAAAGGAAAAACAGCCGAGTAGAAAAATAAAGAATTGGTTAATTTATATAAAACATCATTTAAAAATCCAGAGAGTTTTGTTCAATATTTCGCTACAATGGTCCAACGACAAAAGAGACAGAATTATCCCTCCAAATATTGATATCGGGAAATATATAACAGGTAAAATATAATCACGTACACAAGCGAAGGGAAATATTAGATATTTTTAGTTATTACGTGAGTGGTTTTAGGGAAAAGTTTCCATCGTAAGGTACATGTAAGCTGTTAAGATATTATTGGAATTTCAAATATTGTTGCGCGAATTTTGTGTAAAATAGTGTAAATAATTTGTGTTTGGATGTGTAAAGCAATTATATTTTTATTTTTTTTTAGGTTAAATTGTAATATATTCGCAAGCAATGCCATCCTTTACGTTATAATGATGATTCAATGGGAACTTGGCGCAATCTTGGTGATAGAGCCAAATTGGCATAATTTTAGGCGACCATTTTTGGCGAGTGCGGGATCTTATGGATTCTTCTAGATATAGTGGAGAAATCCACTAATTTCACTACCTATGACGCAAGCGGATTTTTCTCGAAGGATCCGCTGGGCCTTATAAATAGAGAGATGCTCACCGAAACGATTCAGTATTGTTTTGACTAGCGAGTAGTAAATTTGCCTTGACCGTGATTACGGATTAGCTCGGCTATGCTTGTGAATAATCTCTTACATACGTGTATTTTAGACACTGATGATTGTGTCTGAGTGCTGTTGAAGGTGTGAAGATCTTTTGAGATTTATTCTGGAAATATTGCTGCGACATCCTGTATTTCGAGGATTGTTTTTGCAACAATAAATTCTCATGACTCTTAAAGAACTGTCTTGTTCTTTGTGACTAATTTGCATGAAATCCTCGAACCCCGATAAACGTAATAATATGTCAAAATATAGGTTTTAATCTTTTTAATGCGAAATGAAATGAGACGCAATGAGGTAATTCGTAATTATGATTTATAGAAAATTTACTCGTATACATAAGATTAAAATTTGAAATTAATATTAAGTTCTTATATGCTTATATATATATATAACTATAACTACTATATATAACTATAACTATATAGTATATGCTTATATATATAAAACCATCATATAAAAAGAAAGTTTTATAGAAAAGGAATTTTTAAATGAACAATGGTTCAAGTGATAAGCTAATTTATATGCAGCAAAATTTTCGACTATTTCATGAATTTTTTAAATTATATTTTAACATTTCAATATGTACTAACAACAAAAAGTTGCTTGACTTTTTAGCTTACCCAGAGATTACACATAACTATTCAGTTATTTTCAAAATTTATTTTTCACTGAAGACAATGGAAAGATCAATAAAAATGATTTTTCTTGCCTTTCACAGATAAGGAATGGTTTCGAAAATTTCCCAGTGTACCGAGAAATCTGATAAACTATAAAATAAATTGCCGCTTTCCTTCTTTAAGATCTGCAGATGTCTGGTCAACAGTCGTATTGAATAACTTTAGGCGTTTTTTTTTTTAGTTTTAAATGCTAATACATCTCTCTCGACTAAATAATGTTTAAAAAATTCTTGGGGGAAAGGTTTTAAGAATTTGAGAAGTGCCTATGTGTTTTCTTAATATTAATTTGATGTTCTCTATTTTAATGTAAGTTTTGATTATGTTTATGAAATTAATGCTTGTCTGAATAAAATATAACATACATGATACGAGATTTTTTCTTATAATCCAGTTTTTGTTTACATATACTCATACTAGTTGTTTTTATTTACTGACGGACCAGCCACGCATTGCTTCTTTACTTTTTATTTAACCACACACCATTAATAAGCTATTTACAAGCGCAGCAACTTTTTTTATTATTTTAAGATTGTGAGCTTCAAAGTATTAGAGTTCTATTACTGCCCACGGAAGCGTGTTACAGAGAAAAAGTCTCGTCTAGCTTATTCTACAGAAAGATCTTGTCTGCCGCTACAGCGCGGCAGAGAAAAATATTTGCATTGGAACGCATGACGTTGGCGCGCGTGCGCCAACACTAGTTGTTACCCGCTCTTTATGCTTTGTATTTTACAATATTGTTTGGTTATGAGTTTTTATCTCTTCCTTGGAGCTTTCGATTTTATTGAAAAACATACTCATAGCCCTCGCTTCGTAGAAAAGGAATGTATAATAATCTTTGAACACACACACATCCCGCACATACTCCCTCCTCAAGTGATCAAAGTAACGGACTCGTGGCTGGCGTGTCATGAGTTCGAGCCTAGCTAAGCTGAAGACTCGGCGTGCAGAGGGGGGCCGATCCACGTTAAATATATCGAGGCTCAAATGTCCTTCCGTTGGTGTGGTGTGGAAGTTAGGAGAGGGGTGCCAAAGCTTAGGTGTCGTTTTCGTCACTTGACCAGCCCTCGTCTCTAAAAGCTCTCGTGTAGCTGAATTGTGTGACGTTAATATTCACTCTTACCTCCTCCTCAGACTTTAGCGGATCTCTATCCAACAAAAGAAACATGGCTGCCAAATTTCAAGCCAGTTTGTCTAAGGCCAATTTCATTCGAGGCAAGTCGAATCGATTCCTGTCACTGAACCTCTAGTGTGAAGAGGGGAGATAATTCCTTTCACACGTGGACACAAAGTTGACAGAAAAGGGAGGGCCGTAGGAAAAGAGTGTGCCGGACTCATCGATACAAGAAACAATAAAAATCTCATTCTATTTTCATTACACAAGTAGCCGAGTGTAAAGAGCGTAGCTTCTCCAATATCTTTTTAGTGGAGTTGAGGAGAGCGGGGTTTTTTCGGGTTGTTTGAGAGAGAGGCACATTATAAAGTGTCAGTTAAGGGACCTAGGCGGTTTCTGTTCAAAACTAGCTTCTAATTGCTTGCTTTTTCTGTAAGGTGCGGCAGAAGTTGGCTTGTATAAAAGGGCTTTAATAGTACAAAAACCAGATTTTTTTTTTCATCTCTAACGTCCTCGTAACCCTCTTAAGAGTCTGGTTTTAGAAAACCCGTTGTTAGCGGATTTCAACTCAACAACAACAACCATGTGTGTCAAATTTAAAGTCTATCAGTCTAATAATATATGCAGTGAAAATCGTTTAAGATGAAACCGAGGGGACAGAAATATTTTCTCGTATTAAAAAAATTTCGTGTAAAAAGATATTGCAAAAAAAAAAAAAAAAAAAACATATATTCAACAAAATTAAGTTTATTAGAATAAATTTTATCTACAAACAGTGGCGCTCATAGGATATTTTTCGAGGGAGGGGTCAAGGGTCAAAATCCACCAATCTCGTATCATGCTCCAATACACCTGAATCTCTCTCAATGATATATTTTTTAGCTTTGAAAAACTCTAAAATATCTTTATTTGCCATAATTGAGGCTGCACACACATTATCATCCCCTACTGCAACGAATTCTTCCGATGATACAGTAGGACAACCCAATAATACAGAAACTTTCTCGAACGTTTTATTAAGTGAAGTGAATTTTTTTCGTGTTCAGCGATTTTCGTTTCGTTTTAAGAGAAAAAATGCATGATAATACATAGTAGTTTGTCGCGAAACCGTTGTATTATTTGATGTTAACCCATATTTCGTTTTAACCGTTTTCGCGTGGTAAAGGTATTTCAACTGTATAGTGAAAATTATCACTTGCTTCTCTTTTATTATTGCCATAAACGTTTCTTCACAATGCATAACTAATTTATTCGTTCTGGGTCAAGTTCAAGTTTTTTTTCCCTATAAGGAAATAAAGCATCAATTATCATATTTATAGGTTTTTTCCTCCTCAAAATAAAACTTTCGTAGAATTTAACAAATAATCAAACCAAAAAAACACATGAAATGGAGGATTTTAAGACCTCCAGCTAAAACATTGTAATTATGAATCATCAAATTAGCAATTGCGCTTTGATTTGGCCTAAAATCCATCGAAAAAGTGGCAAATTCTTTTTAAGAACCCAATTTATGATATCAAAACTGAGTGTTTTCTCCTTAGAGATACCAAAAAGGAAGCTAATCTTTTTAAAAATGTAATTCAAGTGATCCTGAAAAATCACACAACAAAAATGGGTGCGATTTTTCACGTCACGTGCTTTTTTCTCTCCTTATTCGTATATCATATTTCCACATTAATTTAAACCCTTATGAGGTACTGAAAGTTTATCTAGTCACCCTTGTATCGGGTGCGTCGGCTTTTTTCATATGTTCCCATCTCCCCGTTAAAATAAAAGTCAACTCATGCTTGAAGCGTCAAGAACATCTCTTGGTGTTTGTAGAGAGCTTTCTTTTTTTTTTCACATCAAAGGATTTCTATAGCTGATAAGAGATCGATTTTCCCAATCCATATCCTTATTCAAATAGTTTCCCACGAGTTGTTACCTGGATGGTTAACCATTTATAAAATTTTGTTGTTTTTCATTTTATTTTGTTATTTGCGAATTAAAATTCCCAGCCTTTTTGATATAGGAATTTATTTCTCAAACAAACATTTCTTGGAACGGACATACATTGTTTACAAGCACGTGCCATTTTGAATTCTTCGCGGTTGTAATTTTTTAGTGAATGCTGCATTGAGCATTCCAACACCTATTTAGATTGGATTTGTGTGGCACGATTACTGTTCAGCAAGCTATAATGAATGGAAGGAAAATCTTGGCGACATTTACATAGCTTATTTTACTGTTATTTTTTTTTTATTGATGTCTACTTAGAATGGGTTTAATTCATGCTAAGTCAAGAGATCACACGATATGCAACTACGAGCATCCAGTGAAAAATCAAAGCAGACATCATCGATTTATTGTTGCCAGATTTTTCTTCTTACTCAACTTACCTCCAGAAAACACATATTAGTTAAAATATCAATACAAATAAGTAATAATACACTTGATTTAAAAGTATCTACATTACATAAAAATGACAAAAATTACTTTGCGAAGTTTTAAAAAGTTTGTGAAGTATTCTTAAAACACACACACACTTTTTATAACAATCATACCCAATCATTAAATCTGAAATTAAGAATGGATTCATTCTTTCTTCATGCGAGATTGTCATAATTATAACTGCACGCAGTTCATACGCTTCACTGGGACCATTTTTTACTTTTTGTAGAAACTTTTACTTTTTAAGAAGAAAATATTTGTCTACAATAACACACAAAGTGAAATAAAATTCCTTTGATTTTAAAAATACACGTATGATATAAGTTTTTTGAAGAATTTTAAATTTGGATAATTTTTTCCGAATTATCAAATTAGAAATTGTATCTAAATTTCGCCAGTAGAACACGTATAAATGTAATGTCAGTCTTGAATTCAATAGAGAACACATGATTGCATTTATCATGTGACCGTCTATGAATTTAGCCCACTAAATATTCCTATGAATCTGGAACTTGGACTAAATCACAGACTGAACAGCTATCCATCTAGTTCTTAGATATATCTTTGGTGCTGCGAATGAGAATGGATAATGGAGACAACGACATAATTTTGAATTATATAAGCTATTTAAGAAAGCAGATCTCTTTAAATCCATTAAGATAGGTCACTTGAGGTTTTTCGGCCATATCTACCCTATGGATCTCTCATCCATCACGTTCAGAATTTTGAATTACTAACCTATTGGAACTAAGGATATGCCCAAATTGAGATGGGCTGATTGTGTGGCGGACAATTTTAAAGTTTTAAGAGTAACTAATTGGAGAACTGTCGCTAAGCGGAGATTGGAATGGAAGAGGGTTCTTGCGAAAGCCTTGGTCCATTCAAGGCTGTTGTGTCAATAGAAGAAGAATGTACTGCTCAAAGAAATATTGGCAAGACTTCGCACTTTGAAACATAGATAAGGGAAGAACAGTCGCGCGCACACAAGGGGGAGGGGGAATCCCGCCCCCTCAAGGCCCTTGATTTATTTTTTCGATTGATTATAATCCTATATATATAGTACATAAAATTTAATTAAGTATTTGTTGTTGATAATTAATGTTGCTAATTATGTATTCAATAGTTATAGCTTTTTATTTTGTTTGTTCCCAAAAAACGACAAAATCAATAGAGTACGTTGGGCGGCGTATTGGAGCATGATATGAGAAGGGTGGTATTTCGACCCTAGACCCCCTCCCTTTTTACCTTGAAAAATTCCTGTGTGTGCCACTGGTGAGGAAAGATCTTAGCCTATGTATAATTCTTTTGAATCTGTCCTTTACTAATGAATGCTACAAATAAGAATTAATCTCTGAAATATTATTTTTCTGACCGCAAAATTCTCCAGTATTAATATTGTATTCTAATTTTATTTATGCATGAATGTGGTAGCATATTTAACAAAAGATTTTAGTCTATATCCAGTTCCTTTTTTCGTATGTAAAATATTTCTCTTTTTGTTTTCTAGGCCTTAATGTCAAAAGAAAAGTTAAAACTAAGTAATAAAAGTTAAAAAAAAAATTGTGGGTATTGAGATGTTCTAATCATACAAAAACAAATATTGGAGAATCCCCTCCCCCTTCCCCATTGTGAAAAAGGGTTCAAAATTTGGTCCTGTTCTTTAACATTCGCTGACAAAAACCCTAACCTTGTCAAATAAAGTCTTTGAACTCGGTTGTATTTAATATGCAACAATCCTATTGTTCCCTACAACTTTGAGATTTAGCTTTCAACAAAAGTTTTACGAAATTATTTACGCAAAGCTAAATAATAAAAATCGCTGCCTTCTTAAAAAGTAATCCATTATCAAGCATGTACTTAATGCTTTTTCCTATAACAGAAAAAGAGATAATTTTTAATAGATTTTTTCAAGTAGCTGCCCAATTTTTTAATTAACTTTGACCCCGAAAAAGTCATAACTCGTTAACTCAAACTTTTGCAGTGTATGGAAAAAAGTAAATTTCATCTCAACGAGAATTTCCCAGGACTGAAATCTGTAACAAATTCTGTTAATTTATTTTAGTTTTCCAATACAGCGAGGGAGAAAAAAGGTTAAAATCGCAAGCGCATCAATGTGTTTTCAATAAAAAAAATTTAGGGGGACGAATTGTGTTAAAAATGTCGGCCGATTTTTCACTTTCACATTATCTGCAAAAAAATCAAGTATAGGTATTCAATAATAGGTATGAAGTAATAAATATTAAAAAGGTACGTTAAAAAAATCGGTTTTTTTTGCAAACCTTTTCAAATCAATATTCAAAGAAATTTAAAATCGTTTTTTTTAAATAAAAAAAAACTACACACAATTCGCAAATAAAAGACGTTTTTGCAATTCATAGATTTCTGTGTGCCATTTTAAAAATTTGCAGCCCCTCAACTAGGAAAAATATCAATAATACCTCTTACAGCATGCATTTCTGTAATACAATTTTACATTAACACTCTTCAGAAATTGGAGAAATTCTCATACAACTGAATATTTTCAATTATGGTTTGAGGATAAGATTCCTTAAGATTTAAGAGCAAATTTCGAAATTAGGGAAATCTTCGTTCAAACTGAAACGAAGTAAGCATTTAAGTACAGATATTTTTTAATTCAAACGTGTATATCACATCATATATATATATATTTCTAATGGGCTGGGGGTTGGTGTTTTATCATTGCATACCTAGTACATTCCCCGGGAAGTATCTCTTTTTAGTGCGGCACCCTAAAGGTGGATACCAATTGCCACTGGTAATTTTGACACCCTTTTTTCTCAACAGAGGGAGGCCCCTGAACTCTGACGATGCGAACCTGTAATAGGATTTAATTCTGCCAAGGAGCATCCAAGCCAATCACATCAAATATTGTAAGTGAAATCTCGAAATGTATCAAAATTTCGAAGCGAACCTGATTTAATAAATTTAAAACAATTTATTAATTTTAAAATATTTTCCGAAAAAAATTTATAAAATACAAATTAATACGCAATATTTTTAATGAGAATTTATTTGATAAATATATTTCTCCTACTTATAAAAATATAATAGCGTGATTTTTTGTAAATTTCATGAAATATGGATTGGCGAAAGACGGCATTTTCTTTAGAAACGCAACAACCGTATCACATGGTTGTTGCGTTCTATGGCACACTCAGTAGGGCACACAAGGGGGTGGGGTCCCCGGGTCCCCGGGTCCCCATAGCCTTTGAGCCTTTTTAGATTGATGATAATCCAAAATATATTATACGTAAAATTTAGTTATTTGTCAAGAACAATTTATTTCATTCATTAATGCTAATTATTAGTTAAATAATTTATTTTTTTACTGTTTTTTGTTCCCAAAATAGACAAAACCAAAAGAATACGTTGGGCGTCGTATTGAGTTATGATACGAGAATGGTGGACTTTTGACCCTGACCCCCCCCCCCCCAATCCCCTCCCTTGAAATTTTTTTGTGTGAGATACTGTGCACACTCCTTTCCTTTGTCGTGCTAGACCCCTTTAACCGAATGTGCAAATAATTGGGGACGAACTCCACTAGACGAGGAGAGTTCAAAAAATAGAGCGAAGGCGGGATTGGATCTCACTTCATCTTTCAACCCTTTCCTTCCACCATTGACCATGCGGTGGCGGCATTGTCGATAGATCCATCAGAGGCGTCTTATTACAACTGTCTCCTTCTAATGGATGAGCTCTAGAGTGGGAAGGGAATGTCGCTCATACAATGCATGCAAATTAAACGCCAGAGCTGAGCTGGAAGATGTGGATTGGAAGTGGACACCCTTTTTTAAAATTGAAGTAGTAGAAATTTGATTTTGGTGTAACTATTTCGTGATTCTTAATGCTTTGATTGTGCTCAGATAGGATGTTATAAAAGATATCTAAATTTAGAGTCATTAAAATTTTAAAGGCGTTATATTTTATAAGGTTTTTATAGGCTATATAAGTTTTATATAAATAAGGATTTTTATTCATTAAGAATGAAGATTTATCTAGTGCAAGGGTTCTTAAACTATGGTCCGCGGACCCACGGGGTTCCTCAGGTTTTTTCTAGCGCAACGATACTCAACCTGCGGCCCACCGGGACCTTTTTAAGTGGCCCGGTCATAGCCCATTGCTCTGAGAAATTCATTTATTTATGAAAATTTGGTGGAAAATTATTTAATAAAAAATCAAACACATCAATTTTGCTTTTTGCTGCCGATGTCGTATGGGTGCAAATTGATATTTTTTTCTGATTAGTGACAAGAGTGGAATAGAGATCATTTTATGAGTGGAACTAATTTTTAACTATATTTCATATCTTGAAAGCGAAAAATATTCGAAGAAAATAGATTGTTTGAAGACTATTGGGAATTTGACTATTTTGTAGTGAAAACAATCATGATTCAATAATTGTTTGATTTGTCACGAAAGTGTATTTTAAAAAATACCAATAAACAGGAATCGTTCAGTGACACTTTTCCTCGGCATTAGTCGCCAAATCTGGAAACGGTATAATGAATTAGTCGCCAAATCTGGAAAAGAGTATAATGAACTAGTCGCCAAATCTGGAAACGGTATAATGAATTAATCGCCAAATCTGAAAATCCTTATTCCTGAGGAGTCTGATCAGGATAAAGGAGCAAAATTATGAAATTATTGTATTGTCATCGGTCCTTGACAAGTGTGCAAAATTTCGAATTAATCTGACCTTTTAAAGTGGGTAAAAATCGAGTTCAAAGATTCCGTTGCATACAAGTGAAGCTTATAAAAGTGTGTTAATGAAACTTATAAAAGCGTGCTAAAAAAAAGAAGAAACACCGCACACACGAACACGGTAGACTGTACTCAATTTAATAACATACACCTTTTCTTAAGAATAACAAGAATAGCACCATATACCGCTGGGCTTATAGTACAATACGGCTTGGGGGCGTTAACAGATATAACGTATATTTACGTATATATTATAACCCCCATTTACGTATATTTCCCTCCAACAATTCAGTTATTAAAATATGATAATGAAGTCTTGGTAAAACATTAGAATTTTAAAAGATGTCTTTTTTTTCACGTTATTATACTTCAAAGATACAGCTTGCTTTTAAAAATTGTAATGACTGTTTCTTGGACTTAGTGTTGTATTCTGGTTACAAACGAACTTATATTATGTTTTAAAATTTTTTTTTATTTATACGTTACTACAAAAACACGGGTCTGCGATGAAAATTTAGTCTTAAATTGGTAGAAAATATTTTTTTTATTGCTCTGAAGTTTAGCGTTATATTTTTGTTGTGAAAAAACATAGTTGCTTGTTTATATAAAACTTGTAAATAATGTTTGCAAGTTCGTTATCTGAAAGTTTTTGAATAATTTTTTACCGGTATTTTTTTTCTCTTTAATATAAAAAAAAAAAAATTCGGAGTCTCATATTTTCTTTAATCACTCTACCCCAGTACAGCCCATGACATATATTTATTCAACTTTGTGTACATTTATGGAGTTGAATAAGCGTACATTGTACGCATGAAGGCGTACCTTAATACATTCCAAGAAATTCTTGCACTGTAGACTTCCTCTCTTATAACAAACATGCTCGCTTCTAATAAAGAATTAAAAATATTTGCTATTTTCGAATGTGTTTTTGTGAAGTTATTCGAACTGAACAACACAACAAAAGCTGCGTGAAAATAGCAGAAAGCAGCTTAAATTACTATCGAATATATTCCCTCGATTTTCTATACAGATATTTATTGTTCCATTTCGAATAAACAATAATTTGCTTTGTGATTTAAAAACACGGCTTTGTTCTAAGAAAATAATTATCTAGTTCGGGGGGGGGGGAGACTTTTCCATGGTACAGGCTGCTTCTAAATTTTTTAAGGTGGCGTAGGTGGGGTGAGCTGGGAAAAAAAGTCTAAAATATTTATTATAACTCAACAACAACAAAAGAAAAAAAAAACGGATTATGTTCTTACATAACAAAAAACTTATCATAAAACTCCAAAAATTTATTCTTTTAAAACTGTGTTTAAAGCAAAACGCAAGATACCAACTTAGCAATAGTAGCCACAAATGTAATATCAAATGATGCATTTATTATCAAAGAATTCAAAATACATTAAAAAATAATTTTCCTCTCAAGTCTTCACCTAAAGGTGGTCCTTGTTCGTGTAAATTCGTGTTAAGTTCCGGAGTTTTGGAGCCCTTGTCGAAATCGGGGCCCGCCTCTTCGGGGGTCCGAGCTCGAGACTAGAACTTATTTTTTAACATTTTCATGCATTGTCATCCACTTTTGAACTATGATCCAAATTTTAAGTCTCTAGCTCAGCGGGTAGTTAGTTTAAAATCACTTAAAAAATTCCATCCGGACAGACAAGAAAGCGAGTTAAAAAAAAACATGGTAAAATATATCAAAATTTAGGCTACTGATTTTTTGATTGACGAACAATTTTGAGATAATTTAAAAACATGCAAACAAAATGCTTTAAGAAAAGTTGATTAAAGGTTCTACTGCTGAATAATTAACTGTTATTTGTTGTTGAGCGAAAAGCTGAAAATAGAGATTAATAAGATGTTCTGTTAAATAATTAACAGTATTTAGCAGTAAAAACAACTGATTTGCGTAAATTTTATGTAGTCAGTGTGCAATAATATGGGTCTCTGTTCTCCAACTCTAGTATGGATTGGTGCACATAACAGAAAATATTTTGTTCTCAGAAAATGAAACACAAAGGTTATATAGTATTATTGCTTAATTCATATTACGCTTATTGATTTGTGCAATTTGGAGTTGGTTATCTTACTCCAAGATTCTCAAACAGTTCTGGGATTTGAAAGAAGTATTACAGTTTTTAAAAGCTAAAAACCAAGACACAAGCTTGTTTTCCGATCCAATATAGTTGCAAGGTTTATCTTTCATGGTTCCAAACACTTAATGCAATATGGTACCATCTTCACAATTTTTTATATTTTTAATATTTGATATTTGGTTTTAATTGTATTTTATAAAGGTTAATATTTAATAATAATTCCATACAAAAAATTTTTAATTTGTTGCAAAATGTTTGTAAAATTAAAAAATTTTGAACTTTTCTTTTTTTAATATTTTTTAAAATTCCTAAGGCTTTTTTAAAAACGTTTCTTTTCTTTCAAAACTTTTTTCCAAGTACCTTATAATATACTACATAAAACTGTGCATGGGTTTTTCTCTGCTGCTGCTCTTTAGTTTTTTATTAATTTTTTTATAGTTAAACTTCCAAAAATTCTCAAAAAAACATTAATTTTGATTTTGAAATTTCTTAGCTATAACATGTTTAATACCTTTTCTAATTCCTTGCACATTTTTACAAAACATACATTTCAGAACATGCATAAAAAATTTCAAACCCATGCTTCAATTATCAAAAAAGCCTTAGGGTTTTGAATAATAGTATATGTACAAAAATTCAACATGGAGAAAAATAAGTTTGAAGTTTTCATTCCATGAATAGCATGACATAATATTCATCGAATAGTCTGAAACTTTTATGAACTGTTAATTAGCTTATTTAAAACTGATCACTGCTTACCATAAAAAAATTGCACAAATGTGGAACAATTAAACACAAAACAATGAAATTAAAACAATGAACTGCCATAATAAATATATATAGAAGAAAACGAATGAAAGATCAATATTTCATAAAACTTTGTCTTAATAATTATTAAAAAAAAATACACACACTTCAGAGCTAATTCCATGTCCATAGCTAATGCACAACATGTGCAAAAGATGTTTATGCCTTTATTTTTTATTTCCATGATTTTAAAAGCCTTCGCGTGTTAAATATTGTACACGAATGAAAGCAAAATCAAATTTAAAGTTAAAATATATCAAAATCTAAGAACTGCATATGTGCATTTGTTTAAATAACTATCTTAAAATATTTTAATAATAAAAGTGTTGAATTTCTCACGCATGGGATATATATATATCACCAAAAACACATATATATAAAAAGGGAGAGTTTTTCTATTCTTGCTAATTAGATTTTTAATTATCTGAGTTATCAAAATGAGATTTAGTATTTGTGCTTTGGGAGAATCCGTTTCAAATTTAATTCATAAAAAGCACGCACAACTTTTAAATCTTGACCAAATCCATTTGCTCTTCCCCCAATAAACAATTCACAAACTAGAATTTTTGCATGGATTGCACAATTCTTTCTTGAAATGATTTGTACTGCATATATGTCAGTCTCATTTACGTATACTTACTTAATTAATTTATTTTTATCAGGCTCTTTTCTAGCAGATAATCTAAAATGTGGGCGTGGTAGTTGCTGTCCAGCATCAAATATTGCTCCATAACTTGATAAAAAATGCAGGTATAAAGCTTTGAAATTTTGCAGGCATGTGTGTTTATTAAGATTCGAGGTATCAAATAAGCCAATAAAAAATTTTCGACAGTTTAAAGATTTTTAGGGTACCATATCGCCTTAACCGATATAAATTTATCGTTGCAAAGAAAAGATCAGTTATTTACGAATATGTTTGACATAATAAAATCATTCATTTTGACATAATAAAAGCACTTCTCGAGGTGCACCATGAGCAAATCAAGTTTAGTTGATACTACATCGTATCAAAAGTATGCAAAAAAAAATTTTAAATCTTGGAACTAAATTTGAAGCAAGACTTAAAGATTTTAATTCATTGGGAGACAAATTTTGTTTTCCTTCCGATTTTTTTGAATAAATATAGACTCTGTACCCAGCCATATGCCAATAGATCGAGATTGAGTGCGACTTAAATTTGAAAGCAAAATTCATTGATGTGGGTGTCCCTGAATTTTTCAAATATTATTCAGCCAGGTTTGAAAATACTCAAAAATTCGCTAATGAAATCAATACTATGTTGGAAGTACTTATTGTTGCGAGCAGTTATTTTCAGATATGAAAGGAAATAAGCCTCCTATTAGAAATAGTATTAATGACATTCGCCTTGGGTCAATTTCGAAAGTATTTTCTCCCAAAATAGGAAAGATAGTAGCAGAGAAGAGATGTCAATGTTAGGATGTTTGACAAATACACTACAGTGACCCAAAAAGCCAAGAGCTTTGGAAAGCCCTGGCCACTGTTGGTCCAATCCCGAGACACCTGGAGAGAGCCGAGGCTGTCGCCCGCTTTCACCTAACCAACGGACTTGACTTTCTGGGAGCACACCTCCACTGGCTTGGCCTGACTGCTGACGAGGTCTGTCCACTCTGCGGCCGTGCCCGAATGGATGGCCACCACCTGCTCCAATGCACTGGACTCGATGACTACCCGAATGACGACATCGTCAGTCGGTACTGGGAGGCTCGGCGTCAAATGGTCAAGAAGCCAAGCGCGGGTGTTGGATAAATAAGTAAAAAATGTTAGAATGTAAACATTAAATTTTTCTTATTCTTTTTCTTTATATGTTTATTATAATGTATTATTCGAGAAATAAATCTAAGTTTCTATAAATATTGATTTTTTTTTTGTGTGGTTTATTTAAAGTTAAACCTTGTTTGGTTTGGCCCAAGTTAGTCTTTGATATAAATGGACACCCAGATATAAATGGATCCTGTTTCTGATATTTAATGTCAGTTGAATTAGAATATACGTATACAATTGTTTTACAAATATAGTTACAGAAAAAAAAATATATTTAAATTAAATTTCTTGGCAAAAAATGAAGAAAGGACATAGTTTTTCAAAACATTCTACTTTCATAAAAAATGCTTCTATATAATAATATGGTATTTTACATATATATATCTAAGACTTTTATACCGGGATTGAACTAAATTTTTTGAAATATATGAATTTGATGTGGATTTATTCATATTTTATTATAACAGAATAGCCGACTGGGTGGCGTAGTTCGTTTGTCGCTGGCCTTCTGCATCCAAGGTTGCGGATTCGACCCCGGCCCAAGTGGGTGGATATTAATGATGCAGAAAATCGACAGCGGCCATGTCGTATGATTATGCGGCATGTAAAAAATCCCTTGAAGTACCCGTTTGGCTTGGGTGCTCTCGGCAAAATTAAATTCTTTAGTTCAATTTCGCATCGTCAGAACTCAGGTGTCTCCATCTGGGGAGAAAACGACGTCAGAATTACTTGCGGCAATTGGTATCGCCTGTGCTGTACTGTGACGTACTAAAAAGTGATATTATATAGCTCTAGGGGAATAAACTAGGTCTGCAAAGGTAAAAAATACCAACACGCAGCCCCATTAAAAATATTATAATAGAGGAAAGAAATTTTAACAGAAAACTATGGTTATTATTTAAATTGATCGTAACTCTGAAAATAATGTGAATTTTTCAAAAGTTTTATTTCAATATCGATTTAGAAGTCCTAGCTATACGTATATATATATATATATATATATATATATATATAGGCAAAATATTATTACAGAAGCATTTTTCATAAAAGGAGAAGGTTTTGATTTGTCATTCTTCGTTTTTTTACTAAAATGCATTTAAATATTTTTTTTTCTGGTAACAATATTCTTAAAACAAATTTATATGTATGTTCTAATTCAACTAACACTAAATGTCAAAAATTATTCAGTTAAACACCTTTTTAAAACCACGATTTCAACCGTACTGTCATCTTAAATGGTATTTTATGTTATATATCAGGGGTTGCAACCTTTCAGGTGTGGCGTGCCAAACTAATCTACCAATATGATTCGGCAGGCCACACAGTACGACTTTTTTTTTTAAACAATTTGATTCCCGCGATAATACATGCACAGTTGAAGAACAGAGGTCAAAGATATGGATTATACATATTAGTTTTGCATCATTTCAAGATATTTCGTAACATAAAAATAAACAGTATGAAATATAATTACTTCTTCAACAAAAAAATTAAAACATTAAAATTATTCATATATTATGTATTTTTAGTTATATTTATTAAAATAAGAAATAAATATTATAAAATATAAATATTTTCGTTCTTTATAATAAAAAAAAATAAGTAAAAATTTTAACATGAACCTAGTGTTTGCTTCGCTTTACTTTCATATAGCAAAATCAAGGGTTTCCTTTGTTATTTTCAATTTGACACGATTCTGAGCATTCAGTTATTAAACAATTTCTTTGCGGATTCAAAATATTTTTCATATGAGGAAAGATTTTTTATTTAGATATGTATAGAACCAAAAGCGGAAAGCAGAGAGTACATGCAATTTTCTCTCTTCAAACAATTAACTTTCTTCAGCAATGACATTCAGTAATTTACGAAATAGTTGTAAATTTATCTTTTGAGTTATCTTTCAGATATTTTCGTAATTCCGGAAATGTCCATGATTCAGAAAATGTTTGTCAAATAAGGGTCCGTTACAAATTTATCAACTTTTAACCACTCAAAAATTGATAAATTTATAGAATAGTGCAGAGAGCCACTGAGAATTGTACAAAGTGCCACATGTGGCACTCGTATCATAAGTTGCCAACCCGTTATATATATATTTCAAGAGTAAAATACAAAGAATTTCGAGTGAAAAAACAAATAAGCGTTTGTCGTTGTTTACAAAAACTTAATATCTAATTACATTATGATGCATATTCAATAATAAAAATTTCCAGTGCTTAGGGAACTGAATTTCCATCGTAAACAATGTTCATCACATCACAGCTTCAAAACAAATCGATATTAAATCCAATCTTCTAAAAAAAATGATTTTTTTTAAAAAAAAAAATCTTTATCTTACGAAACAGATCCAAACACCAAAAACAGTTAACGACATTAACCGTTATCAGAACCGATGAGGGAAAAACAACACACCAATAGGGAGGGGAAAAAAGACAAAAGCGCAAAGAACTTTTTTCGCGCGCAACGCACTTTTCCGCCAGGAACCGTCACAACCTTTCATTCCATTCATTAATATTCTCGTCCTTTTATATAATTGCGAACTAAAAATTTTAAATCGCGTGGTGGCGCCTCTTTTATTTTTATTTTTTTCCCCTACTTTTCCCTCCGACTTCGCGGATAGACAAAATGTGGAAGAGATCGGTCCCGCTTAAAAATTAATGCATTTTTATCTATTTAATAGGGACGGCGGTGAATCATGCAAAAAGAACTGGCGGGATATCGATTTTAAAGCAGACTCCCCTAGATGGCGCAGGGATCGCCTGTCACATGCACTGTCGAGTGATTGATGATGCTAGGCCGGGGGAAAAGATAAGGTTGTGTGCGAGGGCTCTCTACGCAATATATTGAGGAAACTCTAGGCCTGGCCTAGCATGATTTTGCGGTGTCGGGGATGCATTCTACGCATCGCTTCTCCTTCACTTAATTAAAATGCGGCTTTCTTTCAAGGTCGTAGGGGTGGGGAAATTGTTTTCGAGAGACAATATTTTGTCCCACCGTATTGTCGAGCCAAAAATCGAAATTTTGGCCGCAGCTGATTTTACGGTAGACAGAATACTGTACATGAGTTTCATATTAATATGACGTTACTGGGATATTTACAATTAGAAGAGGTATTAGAGGTGAAAGCAGAGGTAGATTCTGTCGTATGGAACTTATGTAACAGATGCAATGCAACGGTTTTGCTGGAATTAAAAATAGGAATTATTTGTTAGTATTTTTAAAATATTTTTTAAGTGAACTCTAAAAGAATCATATTGAGAGTTTCGTGTTTATTTTAACCGTATGTTACGAATTATGGTTATTGATATTTCTTCACCGTAACTTCTGCTTTCGTAAATTATAGTTCGTATTGTAAATTATTTATTTTATTAAGAATTGAGCTTTTATACATTCTAAAGAAAATGAAAATGAAGAAAAATATTTCTTTTAAAAAAAATTATTTGCTATTTGGGAGAGTTTAATAACGTGCGCTGCTGCGCGCTAAGTCTATTTTTTTTAGTTGATTATGATACTAAAAATAAGAGTAGAATAAAATTATCTAAGCTCTAGGAGAGAAAATTTTAACTTTTTTCTTATTAATTTATCTTAAGCTTTTGATCTATTATTTTATCTTTGCTTTCTCTGAAAAGAAAAGAAAAAACCAAGGAAAAAATTTTTCTGTTTGTTAAATCAGATTTTTAGCAAAAATCGAATTGATGTGAACAGAACATAAAAATGCAAATTAATTTACCATAACATTTGTATGGCAAAAAATTTTTTAAAAAATTCTTATACAGACGGAATTTTAATTTACAAACCTCTATTTTGTGAATTTTTTCATGAAAAATTTTCAATTTACGAAATGAATTTTTAACGAATTTTCCACATTATGAACTTCTTTCGGGATTTATAGACTTCGTTAAATAACAAGGGGGTGTCCTAGGGGTCCGGACCCCCTTGAATTTTTTTTCGAATGATGATAACTCTACATATATATAACGTAAAATTTGATTAAGTGCATGTAATTATCAATTTATTTTATTAATTCATTAATCTATTTTTTACTGTTTTTTGTTTAAAAAAATCGACAAAATAAAAAGAATCAATTGGTGTTGTCTTAAGGTATGGTGTGAGTAGGGGGACTTCCGACCATGGACTCCCCCCCCCCCTTGAAAAACTTTCGTGTGCGCTACTGCCTGACTGTATTCTAATCTTGGAGTATCTTTGATTTATCTACAAAGCATATATTAAAGATAAAAAAATAAGTGACGTGATAAATGTAGCTGATATATGTTAATAAATCAGCAATATTTCGAGAAAAGTCTTCTGCGTGTAACAAATAAACTTATTTTTGTGCTTGCATTATATTTCATCCTTTAAGGGGGGATCGTTTTAACCCTTGCATAAAAACGTTACCACTTTCCATAATTTTATCTTAATCACATTAAATTTTTTAAAAAGTATTTTTTTTAAAAAAAAAATGCATAATTTTATAACATAGCGCCTTGGCGGCTAAATAATTTATTTTAATTTACATTTCTCTCTAAAGCAACATGAAAGCTAATGGCGACGGACCTCGCAATTCTTAATCACAGTCCAACAATGAGAACAGGTACCCCCTGTCTAATTTCCACACCAAGCCAATGAGAAGACTTTGACTCCACAAATTTAACGTGAATGAACCCCTCTATACGGTGAGTCTTCGGCGGCACTTGTCTTGAAAACGCCGATCATGAGTTTACTGACCATTTAGTTACCGCGGTTACTCTTGGGACCAAGGGATGTCTTAAGACATGGGACAACCGGGCGCAGGGCATTGGCAGCGATCGGGGCCTCATCTTGTTCTCGACTTAGCCTTAATAAGATCATAATTCAAATAATTTCAGCAGTCAAACCGATTGTATTTTTTAAAAAAACTCGGAATTTCGGACGATATGTCAACTATCTATATGTGATGACCGTCGTCTCTACATAGGCCTAGGCCTACCACCATACACTATCAATACTCCTTCAGTCAAAAGGCAGCAGTTGGTCGAGCCAATTTGCGCGACTGTTAGTCATGCGCATTTATATGTTTTGGGTTTGTACCCAATGTATATGCTATGAGCTATTTACTTTTATGGGTCATAGGCGGGGCCTACTTTTGCTTAGGGACTCAAGGTCTACTTTTGCTCAGGACTCAAGGTCTACTTTTGCTCAGGGACTCAAGGTCTACTTTTGCTTAGGGACTCAAGGTCTACTTTTGCTCCGGGACTCAAGGTCTACTTTTGCTTCGGGACTCAAGGTCTACTTTTGCTTCGGACTCAAGGTCTACTTTTGCTTAGGGACTCAAGGTCTACTTTTGCTTAGGGACTCAAGGTCTACTTTTGCTTCGGGACTCAAGGTCTACTTTTGCTTAGGGACTCAAGGTCTACTTTTGCTTAGGGACTCAAGGTCTACTTTTGCTTAGGGACTCAAGGTCTACTTTTGCGTTAAGGGCCTTAAGAAGCCTTAAGACATCCCTGTTGGTCCCGAAAATTTTTCTTTATAACTGTGCGTGAAACAACATTAAAAAATTCGTTACTAGGAAAAGCAGACACATCGCTAAGTTCATAACTTTTTCAATAAAATTTTTCATGCGAAATTATGATTTGCCAAATGAATTCAGTTTTTGAATTTCACCATCGTATAGGGGGCCGCGGTAACCTATGGTCAAGGTAACGGACTTGTGGCTGGTGTCATTTCGAGCCTAATACCGCTGATGACTCCTCACGCAGAGGAGGCCGATTAATTATGTCGAGGTTCAAATATCTTCCTGTTTAAGTAATGTGGAAATTAGGAGAAGAGGGGGTGCCAGCTCAGGTGTTGTGTTCATCACTTGAACATGGTTCATAATTACGAGGTCCGTTGCCAAAAGCCTTCAATAGTGCAACGTTAATATTCACTCCCTCGCCGCCGTATGGTAGGGCTGATGAACGTTAAATGCGTCAAACTCAAAACCCACACGATGGCGGGGAGAAATTTAGAGAATGGGATGTCAGTTGTCATCCTTGTCACTTGACCGTTGTTCAAAATTACGCGGTCCGTTGCCAATATCCCAGAGTAGCTTCGAAATGAGACATTTTTAAACAATCAGCCAACTGTTAACTTAGTTATTTTGATGTAAAAAGTTCTTTCAAGTGAGTGAGTGAATATTAACGTCACACTGTTCAACTACACGAGGGCTTTTGGCGACGGACCGCGTAATTTTCAACCATGGTCAAGTGACGTGGACGACACCTGAGCGGGCACCCCCTCTCCTAACTACCACCCCACACCAACGGGAGGACGTGTGAGCTCTCGACAGATTTAACGTGCATCGTTCCCCTACACGGCGGGTCTTCAGTGGTACTGGGATCGAACTCATGACATGCTAGCCACGATCCGATGCCTAGACCACTTGGCTACAGCGGCCACAAAAGTTCTTTCAAAACGAAGTAATTAGGATGGATTTATCTATGTAAAAGAGAAATAAGCAGGTTTAATCAGTATATTATTAATGATTAAAATACAAAGTATTAGTCAAAATAATCTTTTAAAAAATAAAGTAAAATCGTAAATAAAATTAAGTAAAAACCATTTTTTAAAATTAAAAAATAAAATTTACAGCATTAAAGTTAATTTTCTTTAAATATAAATGTCAAAAAATACAATTTAAAAGAAGTTTTAATTAAATAAAAAGAAAAGAATTGATAAAAATAATTAAAGTATATTGGTTCGCCGATGAATCGTAGGAAAAAATAAGTTGTTTCAAAATATTATTTTCAATAAATTTCACTTCATTTTCTTTTTATTTCTGGAAGTATTCAATGTATTTTTCTTTCGTGAATTTTCAGTATTTAATTTCTTTGCCAAACCTTTTTTATTATTCTGTTTTCCAGTTCTATAAGAAACACTGCACAATACTGGTGATTCAATATCTCGTTTTAATATATAGATATTCCATTATACATAAAACACAAAATTATCCGTAAAACCAACCAACATTAATTTGAAACATTCAAGAGAGCTTCATAAGTAATCTATAAATCTTTCTTTTTCCTACTGTATTTTGCACAAATTCATCACGTTGACGAAATGCGTGCAGGAAAAATATGGATATCGGAATAATAAATCAAAATACTATTGTCAATTCCCTTGCATTGGCATACTGTTATGATTCATGACTAAAAAAACTACCAACATTTAGTATGTTTAAAAGCATCCAGTTTTCTCAGTTGCATGTAATAGTTTAGTTACAGCACATGGTTGGTTATGGATAGGGAATTATAGTAAATATGATTGGATCACGCTATGTTTCGTATCTCCCTGCCATCCAATCAATAGGGCTCATAAAATTCTCAGTGCTGTGTGGTTTCCGATCAATGTATTCCCTCGATTTATTCGGAGATTGAAGAGCGACACAAACTAAGTTCCAATGAAATCATCGATTGATATGAGGGTTGGGCAATTCGCAAATTTTAGCAACTTGTTTGTTTTGTTTCGCCGATGGGTTCGATATTCATTTCTTGGGTACTGTATGATACTGCACTAACATTATCACGAAATTAAACAAGATAAGCAAACACTCTGGTGTTCGATTTTAGCTTTTTTAATATTGTTATCTTTTGTATTTTAATTTGTTTCCATAAAATTGTTTGCAAATGAGTCATTTAAATTATTAAATTTTTTAATTTTGTTTGAAGGGGTAAGATAACAAAATGAAATAGTCTGCTAATGATGCATATATGGAAAAGCTTCTTATATTTTGTAATTATGTTAAGAGGATATTGATTTCTATTGCTCTGTTTAGTGTTATAGTTGATGTAGAGTAGTTATCAATTTAAAAATCTCGAGGATCTTATTTTTCCCATATGATTATTTTCCCTGTGCGAGTTATTTTTCTTTATTGTAATTTAAAACATGCACTTGTTTAGTAACAGGTATGGTTGTGCGTTATTGTTTTATTCAATTTTACTTAAAATAATAGTACCAAAATTCGATAACGCTATAGAACCGATGTTCTATATGCTACGCATATAGAATATATTTAAATTTATTTAAACGTTGTAATAGCGGTCGGTTCCTGCTTACATCTCAACCCCCTTGTCTACCTGTAAACCCGGCTAGGTGTGTGGGAGAAACTGAATGATCCACAGACATGATTTCAATCTAATTAATTTATTATTTCCAATTATCAATCAGACACAATAACAGTCTAAATAAAGTAAATGATTAAATAGTAGAGTGCGGAGGTGAGATTCTATAACACGGGGATACTACTACGGATCCTCAACTGAATCTAAGACAGCTTAAATACGCTCAAATATAACTACGTTGCACACTAATAAGCTAACTTCTAACTAATCAAGCTCACAATACCTGTACTTTTTATGCATCATATCTTACACTGAAAACTTGCAGGTGATCTTTATCTGGCTTGATCAATGCCGTTGGATCCATGCTCTGTAATCTTTTTCCTGGACATCTCCAAGACCTCTTACTAATTCCACTCTCTCTTTCAATCTTAAACTAACAAACTAACTCGCATACTCTATGTTAGCTCCTTCTTGCCAACTCACAAACTCGCGAAAACAGAATTTATATAATAGACTTCATTTACATAATCATGCTTTCTTGGTCGGCGAAGGTTGGTTGAATTAATTTATTTTCCCCAAAAGAATCCACAGGATGTTAATAAAGTCGCGGATAGAACCGTCACAACGTTCTATATGCGTATAACGATATCTTGAGATTGTTTAATTATTAACGTCACACTTTGAAGCAACAAGGTAGCCTAGCGGTTATGGTCACAGGCTCGTGGTCGGCGTGTCATGAGATCGAGTTTTAAATGTCCTTGTTCTTATAGCATCCTCCCCCACCCCATTAATTTATGTGTTGTTGCTCATGTGAAATAATTGTGATATGCATGTCGCCCGGTGGTGAAAAGGTTAAGTACCCCTGTTCTAAGTCCTCACATTAGTGTTGCATGGAAAGCTGGAGCTTGGGGTGCTAGCTTCAGGTGACATCTCCATTATTTGACAGTGGATCAGAATTACGAGGTCCGTCGCCAATAGCTTTCGTATAGTTTCATAGTGAGGCGTTAATAAACAATTAATCAATGAATCTTTCCTCTCTTACACTTCCCAGAAATGTATTATATGTAAGACTTGAAAATGCAATTCAGTTTGATTTTTAACGTATTTGCATAAACAAGAAGGTAGGCAGACTTCTTCAGTGTACGGTCTTCTAATTTTTTCATGGTGTTACGGTCCACCCAGTAACGTAGGTGTGGTGAAGTAAGAAAAAGGTTTACAATATTTATTATAACTTAACAATAAAGACGGAATATGTACTTATCTCTACATAACTTTAAAAAAAAACTCACACTTCTTTAACCGCGTTTAAAGCAAAATCCAAAATACAAACATAATAATAATAGCCACAAATATAATCATATCAAATGATGCATTTATTATCAAACAACTCAAAATACATTTAAAAATAAAACATTTTCATCTGAAGTTAGTTCTCGTACTTATAGCTAGATAAAGACTTAGCCTACATACTGTTAGCCAATCTTGAGTATTTCGGTAAATTGTTACTAACTGCTAATCTTCAAGTGGGGTCACCTCAAAATGTTTTGGCGGTCCACAGGTCGATCGCAATCGACTTAATGTTCACTCCCGCATAAACCAACTTTGGAATATGATCTAGAAGGCCAACTATAATAGGAAAGAAGTGGAATTGTTAAGTGGATACAGAATAAGATCATACTGAGGAAGCATTAAAAAGTAGAATCCTATTTTAGGTCTACACCTTTGGCAAAACGAAAAAAGTGCCGAATTGCGCCAGAAGTTTTTTTCTATATTGAACCTCTACCAGAGCAGATTTAAGCTCATTTCGGGCTCTAGGCACAGATCTACGGGCCCCCTTGTCACTGGCGAATTGAAATTGCCAGGAAACCTGGTTGTTCGGCTTATTCGGGCCCTTCCGAGCCCCTGGCACCCACCCCAAGCGCCCAATGAATAAATCGGCACTGACCTCTATCCAATATGAAGATTATAATTCGCCGGTGGCGGTAAATAAAGGTGTGGTTTAAAATAGGTTTGTACACGTTAAAATACGAACAAATAATTTTGTAAAGCCACTGGCTAAATTATTTTAAGTGCCCTCAATCAAATAACCCACAATTTTTATAACTGATCTATTCTACTCCCATTCTTGAGTCCCCCCCCTCCCACTCATTGAATCAATCCATCGAATATCTTGTCGTTATGTTCCACAAAATACAAATACACAACTACCCTTCTTGCTATCTCTTATTGTTTTTTAAAGATTTATCACCCAAACTGTAGGGGGGGGGAGAAGAAAATAAAAATAACCAGTATCAAACATCAAAGTACACACAAAAGGAACACAAATCTGTAAAAACGAACAAAACGCGCCGGGGTACGAAAGGAACGATTTTTCTCTTGCTCTTTTCATTTCCTAACGGCAGCAAAACCCGTATTCCACAGAGGAGGTAATAGATTATTACAACCACTCTTTTATTCTAAATTGTCGCTCGCACTGTAATTCAAAAATCATTTAATGCGATAGCAGCAGAGGAAAATGAAAAAGAAATATTTTTCTTCCTTCGATCGTGTAAATTTGTCGAAACAATTCTATCGCGGCAAATCCGATAATTTTCCCATCACAGTCGGGAATTTATGTGATTCCCCCTCTCTCCTCCTCCTAGAAAACACACCGTCCTTAAACTTAAAAGTTCTTTCTCATTTGAATGGGAAGGAAAATAGCAGCTTTCGAATTGTGATTAATGCTCATCTGTGCGGTTCGTCCCCTTTTTGTGCATAGTAGTACAACTACTGGAATATATTTGTAGGGGAAAAAAAGGGAAAAGATTTTTATTGGTTTTTTTAACAACTTTCTTGTCATCGATACGATTGTTTCTTCATTCATCGATTATTTTCCCGTTGTTTCTTCATCCATGTTTGGAACAATTGTCTACATGGTAATAAATTGAGTCTGGAAGATTCTTTTTTGTTTTGTTTGAAAGAACAATTCTCGATATGTAAACGTACCAGAAGTAAACGATTTGTTCTTCTTTTTGTTCGCTTTTAAAAGACGATGAATGTGTATGTTTAATGATATCAGAAATCTATTAACTTAAAATAGATTAATTGTGAATTATATTATTAATGATGTTGTTGAATGGCTTTATTTATAGTTTATTAAACGATTAATTTCTTTGCCAAATGTTCCGAGATAATCGATATTTTTTTAATGAAAAATCGATAAATGAAGTTAAACTTTAAATATTTAAGCGAGAAATAATAATCAATATAATTGATATTTGGTGGATTTCAATTAATTAATAAGAACATTTAAACATTAATTAGTGCATTTTTCCTTTGTAATAGTGGGCACCTGGTTATCCAATGAGCATATGTAGCCAGTTCTGGATTTGTTCAAAATGTTCATTCAAATTTTGTTCGTGACAAATGTGGTTGCAAGTAACGCCTCAATTTTTTAAAAGTTCATTATCTTAAGGTTAAAAAGCATCATTATTTGAGTTTAAAGAATAAGTTTGTAGCAGTGGCGCACACAAGGAGGGGGGGGGGGGTCCCTTTATTTTTTTCGATTGATTGGTCGAAAGTCCACTGTTCTCGTACCATGCTTCAATACGCCGCCCACCATATTCTTTTAGTTTTGCCGATTTTTGGGAACAGAAAACAGTAAAAAATTAATTAATAAATGAATAGTTAGCGTTAATTAATAAAATTAACTATTAAAAACAAATATTTAATCAATTTTTACGTACTATATACATAGAGAAAATTATAATCAAACAGAAAAAAATCAAGGGCTTTTGGGGGGGGGTCCAGACCCCCAGGACTCCCCCTTTGTGTGCGCCACTGGTGAAAGGTATCATTATTTGAATTTAAAGAATAAACTTGTAGCGATACCCCCCCCCCCCGTCTATTGAATTCCGAGGGCCCCGCACTAGAGAGACTGTGATTCCAACCCGATCTTGCAACAGGAGTAGATGGCATGACACAAATGATGAAATTGAAATGTTTATTTGTCAAATTGACTATATTTGGGAGTTATGAGGACGATCAATTATGGTTCATAAATAAAAAAATAACTTACCTGTAATAATTGCAGACACTGTCAGGGACGTCTTAAGACTCTTTGAAGCCCTGGGCCCTGAGAAGATTTTTTGATGCCTTGGGGCCCTATGCAAAAGTGAGCCTTACCCGAGATCTTTAAAAGTAGACTGTATATATCATGCATTGTCAAATACTCGTACAAACGGTAATTTGAAACAAATGTGCACGACTAAAAAATCTCAAAAACACAGGCACAAACTTACTCGACAGATGACCGCATTTCGACTAAATGAGTTAAATGATTGTTTATGGTATTAAGTCTAGAGACCTAGACATGGACAACGGTCATCACATAATTATACGGTCATACTTCTTTTGCTGTTTGACATGCAGTTTGAAATTCTCTTTCGGAGAATATCTACAATAATAACATTTGACTATTAAAATTATCCGGACCATGATCTTATTAAGACAGAGTCGAGAACAAAACGAAACCCCCACCGAGGGTGAGGCCTTGGGCCCGGGCCCAATTGACCCATACCTTAAGACGTACCTGGACACTGAACAATTGCTTTCACTCAATTACATAAGCTTCCGAGAATGCGTTGATGTCTCAGATCTAATGATCAAATAAGCTTTTCCAAGTTTTTTACAAAATAAGTTTCTCTATTAACGCTAATAAGTGTTTGGATACAGGCGATGAATAAATACTAGTTGATAAATATAATTTTCAAAGAGTAAATATCCTCTTAAAACTAATCACTAACTTTTCAATTAATTAGAGGCTCTACTACTTCTTCCTCTTCCACATGTCTCTCGCTCACTATTATATCTTGGAACCTAATTTTCCACTGTAAAGAGGTGGTAGTTAAACTCTGAATGAGACTTCAAACAGTATATTACCCCATATCAGTTTAAGAGTCAATCTTTACAAGATATTCTGTTACAAGCTATCCTAAATTATGTTGAATTCTGCAGCAACAGCGGATGGAAGGGTCAACAACTTGTATTTATTGACGTAGACGTAAGCGCGATACAAACTCTATATATTTATTTATCTCGTTTATTATATCACTGAATGTGCTCTTCGGATCTTGAAACTTGGTGATTCTAACCAAAATTCCCTGTGTCCTGTTCCCATTACTGCTGTAATATTTTCTTTTACTTTATATATTAACAGCAACAATAAGTTATTTATATAATCAATAAGACACACACATCCAATGATATTTATGTTACGCTTCACGACAACGAAAAATGTTGCTACAATTCATGTGCATTTACATTTTTTAAAATTATTATAATACGCCAGGAGATAGTCTCCTCTTCTGTTATAAAATGCATCTTATTGATTTTCTAAAGTTATTAACTTTATGTGTGTGTTGGAAGGTTTGTTGTGCACTCGTCCTTCAATTATTTGCATTAAATAAAAAAAAAAATTCTAATTTTAGAATAATTTAATCTTATAACAGTCTTTGCACTGCTGCTATTTTTGCTTAAAGCTTCCAAAGATTTTCGCATGGCGAGGCTGATACACGTTTAACATGTCGAAATTCAGTGGGCTGTGGATTGACTGATTCAATAATGTCGTATTTTCGAGGGAACAAGAGGGATATTGAAGACAGACGAATTTTAAAAAACAGTCAAAAAGTAATGAGAAAGACATTTAAGCTGGTACTAAACTAAACTCAGAGGCGCAACAGCTCAAGAGGGCCAAGGCCTATTGTACCCATCTCAGTTTTCATGAACTTGCGCAATGAGGTGCATGAGCAGATGTCCCGATCAGGTGATTAGCTTGAAGCGAGAACTCCCAGTGTTTAGTCCCCAAGCAAGCTTGGTTCTCATTTATTGACCCACTGAAGGGATGAAAGGTTGAGTCGACTTTGCCCAGCCTGAGGATAAAACCCCGAACCTGTGGTGTGGAAGCGCGATACACTGCCACTCAGACACTGGTTCTTCTTAAGCTGATACAACCATTTTTTTAATTTCCACAGTACACCACAGTGAGGAGCTTGCCTTGACATATTTAACGTTCATTAACCCTTCTATATGGCGAGTCTTTAGTGGCACCAGGATTCGGACCTCCAATTCAACACAAACATTACCGGTGTGACGTCCCCTCTTTGAGCTTTTGGACACCTGCGACTTCCCTCTCTCGGCAGGATCAGTTTTAGGAGAATTGATCACCACATGTGCAAAAACACCTGCCGTCGTTAATATATTGCGTGGACGTGTCTTGGTTAGCCCCGGCAACCTTTGTCACAAGGAGAAGCCCATTCCACCCCCAGCCGGAAGAAAAAGACGATGACAGCGGTCAACCGCAGGGACCGAGAGGGGGCCGTGAGAAAATGGAGAGTTGGAGTGAAAACTTTGCATTGAACGGACACCAAGACCCCTCAAACAAAGCAATAGAAATTGGAACTCTAAAATCATCTAATAGTGCTAAATTGTAAATTAATGCAAATAATAGCTGTAACTTAATTTAACTGAATTTTTATTTTTGCAAATCACGCTACCTTTATTGTTTCAAACGTCACACCGGCCGCTTGTTGACGACAATGACCATTCAGCTATCATTGCCACCGATATTCAATGATCGTCGTTATTTTATAATAGCAATGCGCAAATTATTTAGGAATAAACCAAAAGAAGTATAAAATTTTAATTTTAAAGGCTATTTTGTTATAAATTCAGAAACTCCCATAAATTGTCCCGGAGGTATTTCTGAGTTCTATTATATTTTGTGAGAATTGATGTTGATCTAGAAAGGGGGGGGATTTGGGATTCAAGAGGAAGTATTTCTGGGGAGGTAGAGACAGAAAACTTTAAAAATGAATAAATTAATATCTAATTAAGACACGTTATGACGTACTCATATTTGTGCCCGAAATTTTGAAGGACTAGGATGTGTTTGATTTGATTCTTCTTAAATTTACGTCGCCCACAGTGGCAACGCAAGGGCTAATGGCGGCCGCACCTCGTAAATTTGAATCTTGCTCACGTGACGAGACACATGAGCTGGCACCTTCCCCTCTCCAAACTGTTTGCACATTACGCCAACTGGAGGACTTTGAGCCCCGACAGATTTAACGTCCACCAGCCCCTTTACACGGCGGGTCTTCAGTGGTACTCGGTTTTGAACTCGTGACTCAACAATGCTGGCCACAAGTTCGCAAACATGACCACTTGGCTTCCACGACCTTTAGGAATAGGATAGATCAAGAAAAAAAGTTGAATTTATATTAGAAATAAGGTCATACAAAAGCACTTAGTGAGATTAAAAGAATCATTCGAAGATGAATATTTCGTATTTTAATGAAACATGTCTCAAATGCTAAAAATTTTCAAAATAACTGCAGCATTTTTCTAATGCACGTGTTTTTTAAAATTTATGTGTAAAAGAAAAAATACCGTAATTTTATTGAATCAACTCAAAACACCTTCTAAAATCCCTTCTCTAAAAGCAGGGACGTCTTGAGGCATGGGCCAACTGGGACCTCCGATTCAGTGGGGGTCTCATTTCCTTTTCGACTGAGCCTTAATTCAAATAATTTTAACGATCAAATGTTATTTCCGGTTGTATTCATCGAAAAACTGAGAATTTCAAACGATATGTCAGCTGGTAACAGTGACAAGACTGTATTATTATGTGATGACCGTCGTCCATGTATAGTCCTAGGTCTACCCCCATACACCAAAAGTCCTTAAGTCAAAAAGCGATCGATCCGATTTGAGCTACTGTAAGTCCAGTGGAGTAACGGAGAGCATTAAGGTCCTCCCCCCCCCCTGCAAAGTCAGGTTTTGAACCCCAAATCAGATTTTACAAAGGGTACGTTCTAGGTGACAGTCAGGCTTTGGGCTCAACAGAATCCTGGGCCTTCCGCAATTTAGGGATTACGGGGGTGTACGTTTAAGTCACTGTGTATGCCATGTACATTTATTTCGGATAGGTATTTCTACGAGTATTTGACAATGTATGATATGTACTATCTACTTTTAAGGGTCATAGGAGGGGCTTACATTTATGTAGGGGCCCAGGGCCTCAAGATGTCCCTGTCTTAAAGTTGATACACAAATATCTTTAAATACATGAAGAGAGAGAGGGAGTTAAATCGTTTCCTTCATTGTATTTTTTTTTCAAGTGTCAGCAAACATTGTTTATTCGGCACGCATCCCTATGGGAGCAGGCAAGGGATACGTATATCTTCCTGAGGGGCCGGCTCCCCTCCCTCCGTGCGAGATTAATCGTCTGTGCATTGACCCTAACAGGCGAAGCGGCATTTTCACTGTTTACAGTCACTGGTAGTCAGATAGAGTAGCTATAAATCTCCACTGCTCTCGCAGGGGAGTCAACAGATAGGGAGATGTGGAGGAGGAGAATCCTCTGAATATTCGTGTTCGATAGTGTTTCTTAACCTGTTCTCAGAGGACCCCTGGTGACTTCGTAAGAGGTTTTCGTGTGCCGCTGCTTTCTGAGGTGGAGGTGTTGCGCTCGAAAAATTAGATTGGTTATTCTATTGAAAAAATGAGAATTTAAGGAAATGCAATGTAAGATTCCCTCAATGTTGACCTTTTTTTCATCCTGGATATTTTATTTGTATTCACTGTTACTTTTTGAATTTTTTTCAGCTTGTATTAGATTATAATGTAATGGAAGAATGTGTGTCTTTTAAGTAACAATACATTCTAGCCGGTTTGTACCTAATTCTGAGAAAATGTGATTCTTGGCATGTAATTTCAAACACAACAGGTTCATAAATATTAATATTTTAATAATATACAGTCAACAATCGGGTGTCATCCTCGTTACTTGTTGCCCGTGGTCTCCTTGTGGTTATGGTCAATAACTCGATCTCTGGGGCCATTGAAGATCCTCCTTGTCGAGGGGCTAATGCAAGTTAAATTTATCAAGACTCAAAGTCCTCCCGCTGACGTGGTGTGGAAGCATTGTGAATGGATTTGCCTGCTCAGATGTCGTCCTTGAGTATTGTCTGATGTCCCCTTACATGCATAAGTGTTTGGGGACTAGTCAAATCCTTTGAGACTTGTCAAAGGATTAATAACATCCATCAGTTATTAATCCTTTGACAAGTCTCACAAACCCAGGCTAGGAAGTGCCCCAACATTTAAGTATTGGAGCATAAGCGAGGTAGACGGGATATTTAATTATGAATTGAACCACTTACTTTTAGAACGTTTTAGTAAGATACGCTCTAAATAATCGTAATTCCAATCTCAGCTATTCGACTACTAGTCGATATTATTCAAATTCAAATATATTTTACTGACTAAATCGTCATTTATCAATCTTAAATATTAAGTAATTAATTGGCGAGTCACTCTCGACTAGCTTTCCACTACTTTACGTTAATCACTAACCTCTATCATCTAACTCCTAACCTCTCCTTCTCTCGAACCTAAAAGTTAATGCTTAAATATAAGCCTTGATTTACATAAACCGCATCTTCGGGAGAAAGTTTTCATTAGAACAATATTTAATCAATAGTTTTCCCGCAAGAGGATTAGTAGGAGGCTCATGAACAGACTCGTTACAACACTTGATCAAGATTCAAAATTACATTAAAATGCGATTTTTCTAAATTAAATTATATTAAATTGGAAATTTGAGAAAATTAGCTAAATTGGATTTAATTATTGTCTGATTTGTCACATAACAAAAATTTAAAAAACAATGTACTATTTATGATTTATTTGTGTAATTGATCTCTTTCTCTACACACACTGGTCAATGAATGAGAAACCTTTGGTTTGCATTTGAATGCGTGCTAGGTATGAAGTATGTTTTCCAAGAGTATGTCTCCGATGAATTCTACGACAGAACCGGGACTCTACTGTGCTTCAATTGACACAAATCTTCCACCAAGAGCAGATCATTGCAGATAGGAATGAATAGTCGGGTACTTGTGAGAAAACTATTCAATTCTGCATGAAATGCAAAATTCGTTCGCAGTTGTGTCGGGAAAGGAGTCACTGGACATCTGAGGATCGGAAAGGGGTAATGTGGTCGGAGGAATAACGCTATACACTTTATTTTAAACTAATACAATACATCGAATATGGCAAGTGCGAGTGCTCGCATTGGCAAGGGTCTGGTGGGAGTATCATAATATGGGGCATGTTCTGCTGGCATGAAAGTAGGGCCTTGGTGTTCCTCGAGGTAAAAAACAACCATGGTGTACTGGCAAAAGAAATACATCCTGCAATATTGCGTTTTTACCCCGATGGAAACGGACACCTCAAAGAGGATAATGCAACTATACATCGTACCCAAAGTGTTCAGAATTCATTCGTTGAACATCAGTCTGACTTCCAACATCCCCTGATAGCCTGGATCTTAACCCCATAGAAAATGTGTGGGATATGGTGGAAAGATGCATCCGACAGTTCTCTCTTCTTCCATCCAATTTAAAGGTTCTAAAAAGCTGATTAGCCAATGCATGGTATTCTCTGGATGTAAATGCACTCTAGAAGCATGTAGATGCGATGTCCAAACGAATCCCAGCAGTTATCCGTGCACAAGGAGGTCCAATAGAATATTGATCTTGGGTTTCTTATTCATTTGCTAGTGCGTGTAATAGAGATCAGGTATCGATTTCACCATCTGACTGCTTCAGAATTGTAAAGTGTATTAGCTGTGGTTACCACATATTTTTCTTCGGGTAGAAATAGGCATCCAGAAAATGTTCAGAGAGCATATAGACCTTCGGAAGCATTGAATACAGAAACAAATAGAGTTAACTGGGCATAAGAGCTTTTTCTGTGTTCAATATTTCCTAAAATTTAATTTCAATTCAATTAAAGAGTTTGGTTAAAAGATTCATTTATGAACACACTTACTGAAGCAACAATTACTTTTGTAGTTGAATTGATAGCTACTATCCTCCAATAAAATCGTCAATGAGTGATACGTAGAAAAATTTATATCCAGAGTAAAATAATCCTTTGTTACATTTAAGAAGTTAATTTTACAATATTTATGTAAATGTAAGAAAAATGCATACCTGTAATAAGTTTTTAGATTAAAAATTTTTGACGTCACGCTCTTTGAAGCTACTGGCGACGGACCTCTTAATTTTGAACTTCGTTCAAGTGATGAAGACGACACCTGATTTAACACCCCCTCGCTCAACTTCCATCCCCATCTCACGCTAACAAGAGGACTTTGAACCTCGACAGATTTACGTACATTATTCCCTCTACAAGGCGGGTAGTCCTATGACTCGAAAACATTCGCTATGAGTTCCTGACCAATACCAATCAGCTACCGAGACCACACAATTTTTAAGGCACTTCTGGAAATTATTAATTTATTACAATTAATAAACATTGGATTTATAATTAAAATACTTTCGAATTAATTCGGATCGAATAAAATTCAATTGATTTATTTACGATGAAAAGAATAATCTGGTTAAGTATATATGTTTTGGGAGTACTGTAGAACGTCGTTTATCCGAACGTTTATTATCTGAAAAGTCAAATATCCGAACCAAAGTCCGAATCAGTTTTCGAACAGTGCAATGCTCAACATTTGTTTTCTGTGAGGCCAAAAGTGACTGGAAAACCCAAGGTGAAGGATTTTTGGGGAATTCCAGCTGTGTGATTTGGTAAACATCTGCGCGGAATATTAGATCTGTTTGTTTCGAAGTGAGGAGGTGTATACGTGATCTTTTGTTGAGTTTTGTTGATGTAGAAACCTGGATGGCATGTGATGCAGAAGACTGTGGATTTCAAATGCTAAATGAGGACGAGATCGCGACTTCTGTGCAAGAAGAATCCGATCCTGTCGACGATGAAACGGATGAAGACGAGGACAACAACAACGAAAGTAGCAAATGCTGACGCGTTTGCCGCGTTAGAGACCGCTATGTAGAGGTATGAACAGCAATCAAAGTGCTGTTCTACTCAACTACAGCATTTGAAAAAACGAAGGTGTAGAATGGTACAGTGAAAAATAAGTGATTATTTTCCACAATGAAGGTAAAATTGCGACATTTTGCACCTATTTTGCTTTTTCTTCAAGCACGTTTCGCGCATGTGATGATTTTCAATATTTGTATAGTGTCCAGTATCATATACTGCATGGATCGCATTCGGTTTTCGGTTATCCGAACAATCGCGTATCCGAACAGTGTCCGGTCCCAATTGATTCGGATAAACGACGTTCTACTGTATGTTAAATTTGAGGACATGTTGATATACTTAACCCGAATATACCCTTTGTCTATGTTAAGACGTATATTAAGTTAAAAAGTCTAAAAAAATATTGATGTCCAAAATTAGTTGAATGAATTTTTCTTCGGTACTGAGTGCAGAAATTTGTTTATCAAACTTAATTATATATTAATTTTTGAAAAATAATTATATTTCCTAAAAATTATTTGTTAAAGTAATTCTTTAGGGAAGTATCATTTTTAATTATTATTTCATCACACAAAGTAATTATTATTAAAAATTTCGTATGATGCAGTTTTTAAAAGGGTTATGTGATAGATTAATATTTATCTCTATCACACACACACAGTTTTTCGTAGTATTTTCTAAAATATCTGAAAACTGAATTGATGTAAATATGTCAAAGACAAACTTTATTTTACGCTCGACTTCATTTTTAATTAACTTTTTTTCCCGTGTAGTTAAAATTTGAATATCTTTACTAACGATTTTTCTATTACTAATATTTTAATAATCCGTAATGTCATTGATATGAAATTATGCTACAAAAAATCACAATATGTGTAGAAGCTTTGTATTTGTTTTTTTAAATAGAGAATGTATCCTGCATTAAATTTTACCCTATTAAAATTAATTTAAATATAAATTATTTCTTTGGTTATAGTTTTTAATTTTTCTTGTTCTTTTTTAGTTAGGGTTGGAATAATTGTAATTTTTTTCAGTATTTGATGGATTTGTTTTTACATAATGTAACACATACAAAAATAATAAATTTGGTGCTTATAGTTTTTCTGAAAACAAAAGCAAAAAATTGGTCAAATTTCATCCAATTACATTGCAGCAAATGCAAATTGGAGAAAATAAATCTTTACAAACTTAGTTTCTTTTACAAATCAGCAGCTTTACTTCTCTCTTAAACTAATTAATTCGATTTTAAAGACAAGACTATTTAAAATGCGTTAATCAGATAGCGCAGAATCTAACAACACTTACTAGAGATTTCGTGTTCCTAAAATAATTTTCTCTAGAACATTACAAATCTTATCAGGTACCTAGTAAATAAATCCCATTAAATGCATTTCAGCATTTACTTAATAGGATTAATTTTACACATTATTGCTCCTTTCTTCGTAAAATTCTGCTGCTACTAATGTAGTTCGAAGTCTTTCCTAGAATCCGCGCTAATAAATTTAATAGATAGAGACAAACATCGCATGTTTAATGCGCATATGAGTGTTTGAATTTTATTATTTTATTCAGGTATTACTTAGAATTTCATAAATAATTAGTATTAATAGAATAAATGTAATTTTATTATCATAATTAAAAACGTAACAAATTTAAGCTACTTTTATTAAATTCCTTATCAAAATGCCTTTCCTCTCAATTTCCTTTTGAAAACAACAACAAAGAGTCGGTATTTTCAATAACTCTTTATCGATATTCAAAAAAAAAAGGGAAAAAAAGGATGGATTTTTTTCCCAATAAAATTGTAAAAATTTTCAAATATTCAAACTTCGGAGGGGAAAAAAATTGTGGTATATCCTACTGTTTAATCTTTTCTATTGCGTTGCTATGGCAACGAAGCAAACAAGATTAAAAGTGATCAAGTGAATGAAATTGTAAATCTGAATGATAAATGACGATTTTGGGCGGGATATTTTTAATGTATTTTTAAATAACTTACTCGATGTTAGTAGCATTTATCAATTACTACCATTTCTCACTATTACATTTTTTCTTTACTGATTATCAAATATTTCATGCTAAGATAATAATAAATAAATAAAACTTAGTTGATTTGGGGATAACTTATTTCTATGTATAAAACTCTTGTGAGCTGTAAGAATATGTTAAGGAAATCAAATGGAATACATATTCCAGATTTTGGGATGTCTTTTTAGTGACATGGGGTTTCATGTAAATAGAATTTTGAGTTCAAGTTTTTAGGTGGCGAGTGAGGGTAGTTAAAAAACGGAAATGACTTCAAAATTGAATTTTCTATACACCCACAATAGGCTAGGGGTGCAGTCAGGGGAAAAAATTAACTAGATACTTGCAATTACTTCACATAATTCAAGAATGCATCAAATTATTTCTCTAATCAATGACGTAAACAAGGAGGGTGTTTAGGGGGTTCAACCCCACAACCAACTCAAGGATTTTTAATTTCTAGCATAAAGATGAGTCGCCTGTGCTTATATATACACCTACGTGCTTCTTTGAAATATAATCCCGCCCCCTATAAAAGAGGTCATGCCATAGACCAACAGATTTTTAATTTTTACAATAGAAATTACCCCTTTGCGTTCTTCAGAATGTACCCCCTCCCCATAAGAGAAGTCTGTGTACACCACTCAGATGTCTCTTCAGGTAAATTTATCCCCCATCATTTGAGTTTGATTTAAAATGACGTGGCATTAATTTATGTAGCTCTATTGCAACATTATTGTAAACCTAATTAATTCAGTATCAAACTAATTTAAGGTTTATTATTCAAAATGCCCTATTTATAAATTTTCACCTACAGAAATCGAATGGATTCATACTGCCTAAGATCAGCGTTTCTCAAACTGGGGGGCGCGCCTATTTAGGGAGGCATGATAACCTTGCATGGAGGCGAGAGCATATCGAAAGGTCGAAAATGAAAGATTATTTAAAAAATTATTAATTTACTAAAAGAAAGCAAAACAAAAAATATATTCTGACATAATAAAAAATAAAATACAAGTTTACTCTGATATACTATACTTTAAATATACCAGTACTGCACAATGTATTTGATAATTAATTTATCAGTACTAAGTTAAGAACAAGTTTAATAATTACTAGTGAATTCCATGGTCTTATTTCAGTAGCTCACACAGGAATTTTTCAAGGGTGGGTGTCCAGGATCGAAAGTCCACTATTCTCGTATCATGCTCCAATACGAGACAACATATTCTTTTGATTTTGTCGATTTTCGGGAACAAAAAAAAGAGTAAAAAATTAATTATTGAATGAATAATTAGCGTTAATTAATAAAATTAATTATTAATAACAAATACTTAATTAAATTTTACGCACTATATGCATAGGATTATAACCAATCGGAAAAAATCAAGGGCTTTGGGGGGGGGGACCCGAGGACACCTCCTGTGTGCGCCACTGGCTTATTTATATACAAAGTTAAAAACTGATCTTGTGATAATTTGTACGGTTTATAATTACGGTCGAATTGTAGCTTCAGCGTCAAAGTATTTTTATTGTTATTGCATTCGATACATTGTTATTGTATGGGGAACGATAAAAATTATGTGTGAAAATTAGGTCGCAAATATTAAAAGTTTCAGAAGCTTTAGATGAATAACCGAAGTTGCAACAATTACAAAATTGTTCCTCATAATAGTGAAAAGGTTCCGTACTACAGCGATAATTCTTTACTAGTTCAAAGACTTTTCATCGCAGTATTCAACGCATCAGCAGAAATTCCTGTAGTTCAACAGAACCTATAGTATAGTCCGAAACCTGCGGCACGTTTACTTTGTGTGAAGAGATTATTACACAGGCTGCAGACCAGACACAATGGTAGATGGCAAAATGGGCCTCCAGGCTACTACTCGCCAGCCCGCGGGACCGAGGGGAGGGGGGCGTGACTTCCTCCTGACAACCCAAGGCCACGTCAAATTCAGCCCGCTGCGGAGCACAAAGAAGGGGGAGGGTGATATAAAAAAAGAATGTAATAACTGAAACAAAAAATGAAGAAAAAAAATACTGTGCCTCCCATTCTTTCCCCCTTAGTGTGAGCATTCTCCCCTCTAGCTGCTAGCATTACGATAATTCGGCGCGGACCAAACAGACACGCAATGTGTGTGCGCGCACATTGCGTTCTAACCTAAGTGTGCAACCCCTTTTGCGTTCGATTGAGGGTTGAAACTTTGGATTAAATTCTTCGCCGACCCTAGTTTCCCTAGGCTAAACTGAAAGTATTGTCAGAGAAAATCTTCTGGCAAACGTCCATGGCCTGAGTGCTTTGATTGGTGGTGTGGTGGGGGGTTGATTATTCGACCAGGTTTAGTGCCCTCCAAAGGGCCGTTTTTAAGAGTAAGAAAAAAGAATTGGGGATTGAAAATGGCCCTTGGTGAGTATTGGAGGGGAGGTAGGAAGGTCAGAGATAGTTTGACTTGAAACTTTTGACTTTTCTTGTTGCTTTATTGATTTTTATGAGAGTATGTAACTAAAAAATTCATTTCTTGTCGGGCCCGACTTTCGGAATTAGATCAGACTGTGATTACTAGAAAAAAATCAAACTATTCCTTTTACTAGTTAGTGAAAACTCGGGGTATATTATTTCTATCAATGAAAAAAAAAGGAACATTTTGTTTTATAAAGGGACATGTTTTGTCGAATGGGGAATGAAATTGAAAAAAAAAAATTATCTGGGGCAAAAGCAATTTTTTATTTAATAATGCCTCCTTTACAAACTATGAAACTATTCACATTCTTCCAAAAGTCGCCCGTAAGAAAAGAAAGAAAAAATCGGACTATTTTGCAGGTATTGTCCATTAATTATTGAAAATCCACAATTCTTTCTCTTCCTCCAAAAAGATAGAATGAACAATGTTTTAACAGAGTTTCTTCATTGATATATATGTCTACAATTTGTAACAGAAATTCTTTTAAATGTTTTCTCCTTATTATTAAATGTTTACTGTTTTTTTAATAACACAAATCAGCTGGGTTATTTTATTCAAGATGAGTCGATAATGGTAAGGAATTAGAAGAAAAATTACACTAATTTAATTCAGTTAGTGGTAGAATAATAATTAACAAGGGCTGCATTAAAAACTGGATTTTCTAACTTATAGCTCAACAACAAGAAGAAAAAATTAACAGAAAATAATTATGGCGTGAACGTTTTATCCAGATTTAAAGTGCTGAAAATAATTTTAAAATGCTGATATTTGATATGTGCTTTTATTTTTCATACGTATAAACAGAACATATAATTTATCACAACTAAAATAATAAGTTACAACTTACTTAACTGCGGATATTAATTCATTTTTTCATTAATGTCGCGCTTTTCTTCGAAGCTATACAAAGGCTATCGGACATGGATCTTGTAGTTTCAAACCTCGGTCAAATGACGAGTGACACCTGTACTGACACCCCCCATATCATTTTGAGAACTTTGATTTTCTTCAGCTTTAACGTGCTTCAGCCGCTCTTTATAGCGTCAATAGAATTTGAACCGACGACTCGATAGAAACAATACCGGCCACGGGTTTCTTGATAATTTGACTATCGCGGCCATCTTGGAACACATGACAACATTAGGCTAAGAATCCTTTACATTTAGTGTTTTCATTTATGTATTATAATATGCTATCAATGAATTATCCGTTTTTTAAAAATTATATATTTCTATATACTTTAATAGCCTATTGTATTATTCGAGTGCTACAATTACACAAATAAACGAAATAAAATCGGAGTTATCGATTTTTTTTAAATGCAAAAATATTCTGGTTTTTTTACGGAGATCAAAATAAAAAATATTCTCTTTTCTTCACTTGAATTCCGATCTTTTTCTTTTTTCCCCTATCAAAAAAGAATATTTATTTTTAAAGCCAATGGAATTCATTAATGCATTCCTCATACCGACGCAATAGTAAACACCGCACGCATTACGATACGTTAAATTTTCTATAGGGTAGCGAACAATTATTTCAGGTTGGCCGCTTCCAAAAGAATCTTTGAAAGGAAATATGACGGAAAAGTTCTCAATTCTTGGGGCCGAGAAACCCGAAAGGAGGGAACTGGGATTTAGAGGGAGAGAGCAGTGCAGATTAAAGGGACCGAAAGTTCTCCGCAGCGTGACGGAATACATAGCTAACATTTTCCCGATTTCAATCACATTCACATGTGGTGGAGAGTAGGAAGTTCCGGAAACTTCTCTCAGCGACCCTCTCTCCCCGCTCATCTTTTTTTCTCCCCTTTCTTCCTTTTTTATTCAAAAACGAAATGGAAGCAAATATACTTTTTTTACTTATTTTGTTTAAAATTATGACTTAGGTTATAATGGAGGGTGGTGCAATTTTGTTTTGATTAATTTAAATCAAATTATAATAGTTAATCATTTTATTGTATGGATACCTTTGTGTATATACCAGATAACCCAAAAATCCGTTAACATTTGAAAATTCAATAATTAAAGGAAAAATGTAGGTAGATAGTTAAAAATTGATCCACATGCTTAGAATGGCATGTGGTTTTAGTGAAACAAAAAAGTATAAAAAAAGGGCCAACAGATGGTGCTGGACAGCAAAACAGTGGCGCCGCAGGAATATCGTGTATAAAACGAGCTGTAGTAGCGCAAGCAATTGTAGCATGTTGACTGTTAGAAACAGGCATTGTTAGTAAAGCTGTACTATCAGCATGGAGAACCTGTTACTGCAGCTTTGCTATCCTATCGCCATTAGATGGATGTGAAAGATCTCTTGCGTGCACCGTTTGGTGAGGATCGTGTGCTGAGCCACCCCTCCCCTCATGCTTGTCTTTCCAGTTCCCCAGACCTTAATCCGTGTCATTATTTGTGCTGTAGGGTAACTAAAGTCGAAAGTCTATCGCGATCGTCGACCTCATTAAGGTATCCAACTACCTTAAAATTGTGAATTTTACCAAAAATTGACAAATTTTTTCATGATTTTATTTTATAGGCTATCATATTAGCTTTATAAAAATGCCAAGTTTATTATTTTCCGTCCACTAGAACAAAACTACAAGTGTTTTAGTAATAGCAGATGCCATAACTTTAAGCAAGATGTCAAACTTTAAAATGCGTTTTACTCGAAATGTGTTCTTTTCAAAAAGTTCAAGCGGGGAGAGCGATTGTTAAAAAAAAAGTTCTGAAAATAATTAACTGTGTGAAATTTGTTATGTTCTGTAAATATTTAACTTTCAGAATTATCAATCATTGTTTTATTACGAAATTTACAGTCCCTTGTGTTAATATAATCACTGTTTTCTTAAGCAATTTCATATAATAACTAAGATAAAGTGCCCTAGTTTTTGTAAAAATTAAAATGTCTCTTATCCTGAAGGTCATTTCAAAAATGAATAATATAGCAACACATCGGAATTGAAAAATTGAAAATTTGTTCATAAACTTTTGGTACAAAATGGTCCGCGTTTAGGTTATTTTTTGTAAATTTTTACCAGTTTCTTCCCATTTTAGTAATAATAAGTTCTTTTTCTCTTCTCAATTTCAGCATATTTTTCTTAAAATGTACTAAACAAATCTAAAAATAATAAAAAAATCCCCATATCTCCATTTTTTCAACAAAAAAAAAAAGTTTTCGCAAGTAGTCGGATACCTTATGGAACGCTGAAAGACGACATACGACGGCAATTTCGCTCCATACCTACATATATGCTCTACGGCGCGGTTCTCAGCATTGCCCTTTGACCAGAGCAATGATTCCCAAAGTGGTCTATATCGACCACCAGGGGTCTATGACGACCTGAAAGGGGTCCACACATCAGTGAAAAAATAACTTCGTTGTCTATGAGGAGTAAATAGTGGTCTGCGATATTGGCTCTTATTAAAGCAGATCGTGACTTTAATTTTAAAAGAAACTTTAATCAAATTCAAACAAAATCTCACCTACTTAACAGAATTCCTTACTAAATCTACCGTTAATGTACAGTTAAAAGATGACAGCATAAAATTTATTAAAACAAGGATCACCCTGCCAAAATTAAGCTGAAGGTGTATAATATTGGATGTCGCGAATTTTTTCCCAGTTTCTCAATTGGTCACAGACAATCTGCCAGGAAAAGGACGTTTTAAACTACATTCACAACATTTAAATGTCCTTTATTCGAATTTGATACTAGGTTTGAAAAGGCTTTGACTTTTATAATTACCACAGTAGGAAATGAATTCATATGATCACGTTGAAAAAACAGTCGTCATATTACGAGAGGAACTGATTGGAATAAGTAGCAACTTTAATCTAAGTAAAGTTTAGAAACAAACGTCACCAATTTTGGCTTTATTTTGGCCTGTTATTTAAATCCCGTATTATAGAGTATTACGAGAAAGTTTTTAATTGTACGTGTGAGTGCTTTTCCTAGTAAGAAGGAGTTTCAATGCGGTTGGCATTCTCCAAAATAAAAAAAAATAAAATAAACAGACTAGCACTACTAACAGAGGAGATTTTGGATTAACCCTCACAAGATTGATACCAAATGTTAAAGATTAGTTTCTGAAGCGCCAAATTTTTTCATCCCTCCCATAATAAACATTTGTTTGTTGATCAGTTATTCAATTTCGGTTTTTTTTTTTTAAATTTTAATTTCATTAACATGTGTTTCATAAGTTTTGAACACTATATTGTTCTACAGTTGAAAATTTAAATCTTTTAAAGCAAGTGGCTCTATACCAGCTCTCAAGAAGACATTTAAGTTGATAAATTTGTAAAAATTCTATATTGGGGGTAAGCAGAAGTCTACCCAAAATCCATCGTAAAACATGGCAAAGGGTCTTTGTGACAAAAAGTTTGGGAATATCTGGACTAGAGGTGTTATTGATGAATAACGGTCGACCTGTGTGTGGTGAACGTTTGTTATAAAGTACATCGTTTATTGCTAAAAATCAATTGATATGCTAATTATTGTTGTGTGTTTCATCCTGGGGTACATATGAAAGACGAGAGATAGAGGAACAGAAACACAGTACAATCACAGAAGAACAGTGGCGCACACCCCCGAAGCCCTTGATTTTTTTTCCGATTGATTATAATTCTATGTATATAGTACGTAAAAATTAATTATTTGTTTTTAATAGTTAGTTTTATTAATTAACGCTAATTATTCATTTATTTTTTTACTGTTTTTTGTTCCCAAAAATCGACAAAATTAAAAGAATATGTTGGGCGGCGTATTGAAGCATGGTACGAGAGCAGTGGACTTTCGACCTTTTCGACCCCCCCCCTTGAAAAATTCCTGTGTGCGCTACTGCAGAAGAATATAGACTTTATTATACAAACGATGATCCCAGCATAGAACAGAAGGAGCGCTCTACTTTCCATTCGAGACAGGAATCCAATTCAGGTGAAAATTCGACTGCTTTTCCCGAAGATACATTCATGCCTTTTTCGGATTCGAACCCGAGCCCTTTTGATTACGAGTGTCACAACCACCATACTGGGTGGGGCGGCATGCCAATCAATTGCTTTTATTATATAAAACGCCCTCTCTGTTGGCCCTTTTGTGTGTGTGTGTTTTAATAAAACCCCATGTTATTTCAAGCATGTGCGTCAATTTTTACATCTCTCCCTGCATTATTCCAGGAATTATTAAATTTCCTGAATGTTTACAGACTTATGGGTCTCCTGGTATATGTATCACTTACATTTATGTTTTAAGAGGAATTTGTCTTGGTTTTTCAATGGCAAAAGGGGGTCATGGTCATAGATTCCTGACCAGAATTGTCAAATGGAGGGTCCTAGTGCCTCTGAAGACGCACCGTGCAGTAAAGCCACTGGAAGTTAAATTTGTTGAGGCTCAAAGTCTTTACTTTGGCGTAGTGTGAAAGTTTGGAGGGTGACGTGCCTGCTCAGGTGTCGTCTAGTCATGTAATCGAGGTTCAAAATTTGAAAGTCATTTGCCTATAGACCTGAAGGAGGATTCGTTCTCGGTACCTTCCGCTCCGAAAGCACACACCCTACCCCTAGGCCAAAATGATCACTTCAGTCCAGAGGCAGTTAGTGTCTTATGTAGAAATCCATCGCCACACACTCCCCTACCAGTGAGTCGGTAAGGCGAACGAACGATATTGTTGTTATGGCGAGCGTGTGAGCTGTTGCGTCACTAGGTTGTGGCGGCTTGAGGTTGAGTCATTTTGAGAGTGACGGCTTGAGGTTGAGTCATTTTTGTGTTTTTGCGTCATTTTGAGTGTGACGGCTTGAGGGTTACATCATGTGTCTGACGGCTTTGGTTGCATTTGCGGTGGATAGAGGGCGCCACGATTGCTGCGCGAAGGTTGCGTTGTTCGAAATTCCCAGGGTCACCAATAAAGGAGGATTCGTTCTCGGTACCTTCCGTTCCGAAAGCACACACCCTATGCCAAAATGATCACTTCAATCCAGAGGTAATTAGTGTCTTATATGGAATCCACCACCACAGACCTCATGCAGGTTCAGAGTTCGTTAATCAAATCAGAATCAGCAAAGAAACAGTACTAAATGCAGTGGTGTACATAGACCTCTTTTGTGTGTGTGTGGGGGGGGGGAGTTACATTAAAAAACACGTAGACATGCACGAAGGTGTAATCTCTATGGCGACAATTAAAAATCTGCTGGTCACTGGGGAGGGGTGAGGTTGAACCCTCCTCTTGTGTACGCCACTGACTAAAATGAGTTTTGATAGTGCCATAAATTGGCATTCATTGATTGTATTCAGTTAGCATTGCTTGAGAATTGGCTAGAACTGTTATCGCCTTTTGCTTTAACAAATCCTTTTTTTTTATTAATAAATTCGTATGTTAAGTTATATCATTGTAGATTCATTTTTCTTCTATTCTCAAAATTACTATGTCCATCGCCAATAGTTCTTGAGCTTATAGACGCGACGTTAATCGTTAGTCTAATTTGAACATTTATAAATAAAAACAGACGTAAATGTGATCGATTTTATTTATTCTTTATCTCTGACCCAAATTTATGTTTTCTGCAGATCCCGTAATAGCAAAGATCAATATTTATCCCGTTAAACCAATGCAGGACTTATTTTTCTTTATTTATATGATGAAGATCATATTAATGGAGGAAATTATCATATTAATGGAGGAAAGTATTTGGGGCCAGCTGCTGTCATCTGTTCATAATTTTCATCTATATTTGATCTAAGAACTGTTGAGGTCTTGTATACTTTAATTATATAAGTGGCAAATGTAAGCAATGGATTTATTTTAATGATCAAATTTAACAATTGGCTATACATTAGAACTGAAAATGCTGCTGATTAGAAGTAAACAAGGGCGATCTTTTTTAAAGAAGTTTCAATTATATAATAAATTATAAATAAATATATAAAATGAACATTAATGCTTGCTATTCGAGATATTAAATGTACGTGACACTTATACATGACATTTTTTTGGTTTTCTTTTTGATTGTCTATTGTGAAGACGTTGTTAACAACTGCTTAAATAGAATAAAATATCTTAGACTATCTTGTAGAATAAATATTTATTAATATTTATATCTGAAAAATATTTGACATTTTCATATTATAATGTCGTACAATTTTGTTGAATCAAAAGACGTCGCCAACTACAGCGATATGCAGCCATTAGTGGAAACCGTTCCTTCGCATGATTCAACGCAACAATAACAATGACACCATTTGGCGACGTTTTATGATTTCGCGAAATGGGACAGCTATATAATACGTAAGTACCAAATATTTTGAAAATATCCTTCAAATTTTATTGAATGATTGTGTGAAAAAACAAAACTAATCTATGAAATTTTTAATTTTCCCCAACCAGAAATTTTTCCCCCCATCTTTCCACAACTAATTATTCTAACTCCGATATAAGATCCCATTCTTGTCCAATTTGAATTTTGAATACTGACGTACAATGACTGCAAGATGTTTTCTTTTTATTGTTTTTACTGTGCATGCTTCAATAACTTTGCTTAAAATTCAGACAAGGCTTTTATGGTGAAAAAAAATAACTACTAGTAGTCCACATAGAATGCTAAATCTAACCTATATACTTTTGGCAGCAACAAAACCTGAGCTCTAAGAGCCTATAATATAAAAATAAAACAATGCAGAGGGAAGAAAGAGCAGAATTAATTTTCTTCATCCTTAGGGTAGAAATGAACATAGCTCTTCAAGTTACAGAGGTTGAATAAATTATAAATTTAATATACATTGTGTGTACCACAGAGGCGTAGCTACCACCGTATCAATGATACGGGGCCCCCTAGCTACAGGGGCCTCGGTAAGCGTAACCTAAAAGTCGGAAAAAATTATCAAAAGTCTTATCAATAGAGTTGACTGTGGCTTGCTCAATCTGTCACTGGCTTCAAACAGTTGAAATTTTCCCCAGTAAATTTTACATTTCAGTTCCCTTAGTTAGAAACCTGTAAAGGCTGGTATCGTTTTAATGAGAAGACAACGACTGATATAAGCTATGAAAGGCTTCTAAAAAATTTCTTTTAAAATCAGCTCGTCAGAAAGATAATTGGAAATAAAATACAGATAACATTTAGAATGGGAAAAATCTATTCGAAATGTAATTTGCTTGCAAATGACAACATTCCTTGGTCTGTTGATTGATTGACTGTACATAACATAAACGTAGCATTTAGTAGAAGCTACAAAAAGGCTTGACACTTAATCGGAAGTTTATCCAGAGAGGATTCAATCCATTCTATCAAAACGCTCGCACAATTATTGTTAATTAATTTCAATAGCCTCACCTCCAGTTTTCCGCATGTTATTATTGATTTACTACTTTTTACCCTTACTGTCACAATACAATAGCTGAAAGTTTTTCTGATCTAAAAATGATTAAAAATCATCTGAAAACTTTTATAGGCCAAAATCGGTTATCTGACTTGACAATACTGTCAATAGAAACAGATGAACTTGAAGAACTAAAATTCTCTGCTGTGCATATTATTATAAATGCGTTTGCCGAAAAAAATAGAGAAAAGCGCCTATTAAACAACTAAGCTAATTTTTAAGTAATAAAGTTTTTTTTTATATATATACATATGTCAAAATTCTTATATTGACACTCTCAAATAAGTTTCATAAAGGCGATCATTTTTATTTATTTTCCAAAAAAGGGCCCCTAAGGAAATTTGATACGGGGCCCATTCAGGACTAGCAACGCCAGTGGTGTACCATCATTCCCGTGATCACTGTAATCGTATATAGCACAAAGGAGGTCAACATAAAAAGAACTGAATATAATAGGGAATATGTTGATTTATAGCTCAAATGTAAGGAAATGTAATCGTAGAGACTGCTTAATGTGCTATTAGATTCAATTTGAAAACATTATTAAACCTAATTTTTTTTTCGAATTAAGCTTAATAATAATATCAAATTGAATTAGGTTTAATAATGTTTTCGAATTAGGCTTAATAATGTTTTCATCAGTGTAGAACAAATCGAAGTGCTATGGTTTAAAATAATGAAACATTTCAAACAGAACATTTGACAGCTCTATTTTGGCACGATTTAAAATAATTCAGATCATTCTCAAATGTTTTTTTTTTAAATTTCTAATGGGTTGCGGATTGGTTTTTTACTATTGTAGACCTAATAAATTCCCCGGAGACTGGGCTCTCTTTTTAGCGCGGCAACCTATAGGCGGATACCAATCGCCGCAGGTAATTTTGATGTAAAGTTTCCTCCCTAGAGGGAGACACCTGAGCTCTGAAGATGCGAACGTGTACTAGGATTTAATTTTGCAGAGAACACCCTAGCCAAACAAAAACTTTAGGGATCTTTTACATGCCGTATAATCACACGATATGACCACTGTCGATTTTCTGCATCATGAAAATTCACCGACTTGGGTAGGGGTCGAACCCGCAACCTTAAATGCAGAAGGCCAGCGGCAAACCAACCACGCTACCCAGCCGGCTGCCCAAATGTAAGACTGCAGATTTTGAATCAACTTTACATTTGAGCATTATGAAAGTTGAGTGGTCAAGGAAACCTAGTGGTCATGGTCACGTACTTGTGGCCGGCATGTCATGAGTTGAGCCCTCGTGCTACTGAAGATCCATCGTGTCGCGAGACTCAAAGTCCTCACGTTTACATGGTGGGGAAGTTCGGAAAGGAGGTGCCAGTTCAGGTGTCGAATGCGACTTAAGCTATCACTTACTTTTATGAAAACTATTCCCTACAAATTGCGTAATTTAGAGCCGCAATCCAAATAACGACGACTTCTGTTATATAGCTGGCTCCTTAAACACCAGAAGTTTTCGTAGAACAACGTTAAGATTTTACAAAAGCAGTTCCATTTAAAACGAAAAAAATCATAACTTCTCATGACTGTCCATTAGTGATCCATCTCCAAAATTAATTTTTAGACATTTTTTTAAAAAAAAAAACTGATGCGCTTGAATATTAAAATTTATTACATTCGAATGTTTCAGATTGTTTTCTCGTGTATCGACAGTATAATTTCTTATATTTCTCATTGTCTGTGTGTGGACAGTAAAACTATCTGTCTTACACTGCGAGAAACGATATTCAAAACTGAGAGCAAACAGCTCACACACTTTTGAGTACTTCACATTCTCAAAATAGCTCCGATGCACTCTTACTCAGATTTGAGAATCGCATATTCTCATATTGAGACACAAGTACATTCTCATTTTTGAACCTGTTACGGGATCAAATTTTTGAGAATGAAAGATCGATATGAGTATATAATGCACTCGTATTTGAATCTGTTAATGTATCAAATATGAGTTTAAAACAATAAAATGAGTATGTATAGCATTTATTTTCGGTACTGTTGTATCTAATATGAATTTTTAACAGAAAAATATTTATTAACCCAAATCTTAAGGGATTTAAAAATGTGATACCCGAGTTGTAAATTTTCACTTTCTACATCTTACGTATTATTTTATTTTCATTTCATGAAATTTTTACACTTAACTTCGAAATCAAAATTCATTTTACATTTATTGTGTATAATAAAAAGGTACTCGCATATTATCGCGAAAGTGCCTAAGTTAAAGATAACTCGCCAAATTGGCAGTAACGATTTCGCATGTGTTCTACGCACTGAATTAGCAACCATGTACTTCGTTTTATATAATGTCGCCAATACGGTGGCGACAAAACGCAAGTATCAACAAAAATATTACTTTTCGAAAAAAAAAAAATGCAACTATTATTTGATCACAAACTGCATGTCTTCGAACTTATACCGCAAATATAAATCTTTGAAAACTGCAAAAATAAATTCGATGTTATCGTTTAACAAATGTGTATGCATTTTGAACTAGTTCCAGAAGCAATTTGATTCATTATTTATATTTATGTTTCTCTAGAAGCATTATATTGTTTCCTTAAAATCATATACAAGCAGAAAATTAACTTTTATTTAAAAAAATTCAGCCCTTCAATAATAAGTTATTAGAAATATCTAGGAAACATTATGATAAATAACAGATTTTTCTAAGTAAAAATTTCAAAACAATGCCAGAAAGAAATAGCTTTTTTACATATTATGTAACCTGAAGAAAAAAACCTTTTGACTAAAGTAACACTCATTAGGCCCAGGTGTGTAAGTACTCTTTATATCAATTGTTTTGTTTAAATAGAAACCTATCCACATGGAAATAAAGAAAATGCATTGCTATATTACAAATTAAGCTCGTTTTTGTTAAAGCAACTGATTTTACACTTTCCTATCACCAAAGAAAACAAATATAATAGTTTTTAAGTTAATGTTTTTTTTTAATTAAAATACTTAAAAATTTTAGTCTTTAGAAGAATGTAAAAACAACTCTAACAGTACATTTTTGCATTAACAAAACATTTAGTTTTTAACCTAATGGAAAGAGCTTTTAGAGAAGTTTTCAGCACCCATTCAGAAGAAAAAATAACATCATAAGGACCAATAGAATCATAATTTAGCAATTTTACTTGGTGTACAGAATTTTATTTTCAATACCTTTTTTCAATTATTCACTGTTAACAAGAAAAATAAAACAAACCAAAATCATCTTGTTGAAATATTTATTCTGGAAATTGTACACATACATATATACATTACAATAATTAACAAGAATATAAGTGAAATTTTTGAAACATGTTTTCTTCAATAACTTATTTTTTTATATATATTGATTTTTTTTATAAACAGTATCTAATCTATATTATAGTCAACTCCATCCTTATTTGTACAGAACAGCTGTTTAATATAATATACATTGAATTATCCTTTTAAATATAGGTTCTAGTGTATAAAAGTACATAAATAAACAGCTTTTTTTTTATCAAATCATGTCTTTGAGTTATGAAATGTGAGTGAAAATGCCTTTCAAACAGTGTTGTTTGAAATAAATTACATGTTAGGATATGTGGGTCATCTAAATTATTTACTGAAGAATTTATAAATAGCTGGTTCTGAGAGGAATTTTGAAATTTTCCTCATTAGAGTAAAATTTTTACAAATGTTGTTCATAATTATATAGTTTTCTAAATGGCTATCTACAAAATTTAGCATAACACATGTAGTGTTATGCTACGCCCATATGAGTATTTAGAACATGACGATAAAGTCTACAAAATGTGAAACCAATGGTCTTTGGCAGAAAGTGCAAAATGTATGAAATTCATAGATTAATTTTTATCCACAAAAACATATACATATAAAAAAAGAGAAAAATTCTGAACTATGTGCAAAATTTAAAATAAATTATGAGTGGAAATATTAAAAATGAAGATTTATGCTAACAAGCAGAAATGAAATTAATGCAAATTAAAAATAAAGCATTCATAATTTAGAAACAAGCTAAAAGGTTTAAAAAATACAATTTTATAAATATTACACATGAAGGATAAAACAACAGTTCAAAAAATATCACACATTGGAACAATATATATATATACAGGAACTAATTTGTTATCAGTACACTACACATTAAATATCTTTTAGAAGTGGTTTTGAAATCGCTGCAAATAAAATTTTGCCATCCGATAGTTTCAATCAATGATGACAGTCTCCCACTACGAACTCAAAATGAAAATAATTTAAAAGAATGGCTTATTCCTGGCAAAAAAGGAATTACATTAAAAAGCAAAATGTAAGTAATTTTTATAGAAAACAAATTAGAAAAATATGAGTGCCAGGATTTAAAGAAATAGAGCACAAGGTATTTAGAAATGCCAAGAAAAGAAGCAGAAAGAAATAAAGAAATTGAAACCGGAAAAATAATAACTGCATATTATTCATATTAAATCATAACTGTGGGGTGCTCAATATTGTTATAATTTCTTACTAGTTCTATTCCAAAATGCAGAGTTAGTGTAAAAATGTAGTACAAAGGCCCCCACGCTTTTACCACAATGACATTCTCTCGTTAATCATTTTATTTTATATTGAGATTTAGTTCGATAAAAGAGTGTTTTTTAAAAACTATATTTTAAATTTTTGGGTCTTCATGTGTGTCAGACTACTAATTTCAGCACTAGGTATTATCACAAAAATGCCAGATCTAATAATAACTTGCCTAGTTAGCAACCCCCATTGGTACTTGTGTCTTATTGCAACCTATTGGTGACATTATACGAAATTAAGCCTTGGTTGCCAATTCAGCATGTACCACACATAGGAAATCAGGGTGGCCAACTCAGCGAGTTATTTAGAATTGGCATAATTTGCAAGTATCCTCCAATTTCCTGTGAGTTGTATGTGCTGAATTGGCAAACAGGTGTTTCATTTATTATGTCGCCAGTTGGTTGCGATAATACATAAGTACCAAGATTTCTTATGTTTTTCCCACTTGTTGTACAACATACCTGCAAATAGGAGTTTTTGTACCCAGCCGTATAATTTTTGTACTTACATATTTTGCAACCATATTGTCGAATTATATGTAATAAACACATGGTTGTCAATCTGGCGCATACGACTCATGCAAAATCAGGGTCACCAACTTAACAATTATCTTGAACATTGTCATTGTTGTGGTAATATGCATTGTAAATTTGGCGTATGAGTTACACTTTTAACACAAAAAAAAAGATTGAATTTAACGTGTGCATGTTACATGCCAGGTATAAAATGAAAGCTTTAAAAAACGTGAGCATAGGAAAAAATAGATTCTACATAGATTGAAATTTTGTTCATTTAAAAGAAATGGCGTTCCTTATGAACTTGAAAAGGTTGCACTTCTAGATGTATACTATTTTTTACTAAAGCTTAGAATAAATGACTTTCAACTTTAAGAGCATGGCTCACATAATCTCAGGTTTCTTC